>VZUH01001546.1:59773-97614 GCA_013401175.1 Xiphorhynchus elegans
CTGGGACTCACCTGCCTGACAAGCCTGGGACTCACCTGCCTGACAAGCCTGGACTAATTGAAGTCTCTTGCTATGATTTTTTGGTGGTGGGTTGCTGGTATTTTTCATAATGCACTGTTTTTATGAAACTTTTAAGACTACTTTTGCATTCTTTTGCAACCTGTTCTCATTCCCAGATTTGGTCATGTTACAGACACATCAGCTCTGTGGTGTCTTCCGTGCCCAACCCTAATTACATAAACACATGCGAGTCCTGCCAAGCAGGGAATCCCACTGTGCAAGGCAGGGATTGGCGTCTGCAGCTCCACATCCAGACAGTGAGGCACCACATGGCAGCCAAAGGGCAGGAAAAGTCCTGATGCCACCACTCAAAGGGTTGGGAGGGGACATGTGCCCTGCTGGGCACACAGGAGCAGACAAAATCCACATCTTTTCTCTGACAACTCACATCTACAGTGCATCTTCCTTCTCACACACAATCCATGGCTACAGCCTCACCCCAAGACACCCCCACTTTTTTTTTGGTGCATGTCTCACTATGCTAGGAGTTGCCTTTTGTTTCCCACTCTCTTGGAATGCATTCAAAAGCCTGATGATTTATGGGGCAGAGAAAAGCATTAAGAAAAATATTTACATACAACTAATATCCATGTCAAAACAACAGCCTGCACACCTCAACCTTGCAACCTTTCAAAACAATTTTACAGTGCTGGCTTAAGACAGGGAACCCAATTTTATCAGTGGATAAAATTGGTCACACTTGAAGAGTTGCAATCAATGGCTCAATGTACAAGTGGAGACCAGTGACAAGTGCCACTCCTCAGGGGTCGGCACTGGGATGGCAATTTTTAACATCTCTGACAGTGACATGGACAGTGGGATCGAGTGCACCCTCAGCAAGTTTGTCGAGGACACCGAGCTGAGTGGCACAGCTGACACTGGAGGGAAGGGATGCCATCCAGAGGGACCTGGACAGGCTTCAGAGGTGGGTCCTGCACACAGGTCAGAGCAACCCCAAGCACAAATACAGGCTGGGCAAAGAATGCATTGACAGCAGTCCTGAAGAGAAGGACTTGGGTGTGTTGGTGAAAGAGAAGCTCAGATTGACCCAGTAATGTGTGCTTGCAACCCAAAAAGCCAAGTGTCCTGGGCTGCATCACCAGCAGTGTGGGCAGCAGGCAAAGGAGGTGATTCTGCCCCTCTGCTGTGCTCTGGTGAGATCCACCTGGAGCACTGCATCCAGCTTGGGGCTCCCCAAGATAAGAAGGAAATGGACTTGTTGGAGCAAGGGTGAAAAAGGCAATCAGAGGGCTGGAGCATCTCTGCTCTGGAGGCAGGCTGAGAGATGGGGTTGTTCAGCCTGGAGAAGAGAAGGCTCTGGGGAGACTTTACTGCACCTTCCAGTACCTAAGGGGGCTACAAGAGAGCCTGAGAGGGACTTGTGATAAGGGCGTGGAGACAGGACAAGGAGGAATGGCTTTAAACTGACAGAGAGCAGGTTTAGATTAGATATTGGGAAGAAATTCTTGACTTTGAAGGTAGTTGAGGCATTAGCACAGGTTGCCTTGAAAAGCTGTGGATGCCTCATCTCTGGAAGTGTTCAAGGACAGACTGGACATGCCTTTGAGCAGCCTGGTCCAGGGGGAAGGTGTCCCTACCCATGGCAGGGGGCGTTAGGACTTAATCTTCTTTAAGGTCTGTTCCAACCTAAACCACTCTATGATTCTAACTCCACAGGAGATCAACAATTAGCTATGTAAGACACACAGACAGATTGTTTCTCTTGTAATTCCAACAACAGTGAAGCATTAACTTTTAGAAGTCCTGGGGTTGAATATTTTATTAAGCTTATTTGTACTGCATCTCTCTCCCAATTGTGTTGGTTTGTGGCAAAAGGCACAAACCAAGATTTTAGACTGATGAAAATCACTCTTCCCTACAGTCATGATTAAAATATCTACAAGAGGTGGACATACTAGGCAGATTTTCAACCAGGGAAAAAGTGGAATATTGAAAAATTAATATAGATATAGCCCTAGACAGCAAAATTTTTTCCCAATGTGCCCTGAGAGTCAGCCTCCTTGACAAAGTATTTTAATAGCATGTTTTAGGGGCGAAGTTTTTAAACAGACAAATTGTAGAAATAATAAAGCCCTAACACACACACTACTGCTGACAAATTAGCTACTAAAGCAAGGCTTGGGATGGGAACGGTTTACTGCCATATTACTGAATTCACTCTTCTGCATTGCTGTTTACAGACCTGGAACAACACACAGGCTCACATTTAAATGCATGCCTGGAGGCACACAGTTCCCAAAAGCAGATTAACAGCAGTATGACTTCCCCTTCCTGGCAACTGCAGAGCTGCTCAGAAACCTACCCACTGCAAGCTATAAAAGGGTCCAGGTCTTCATGTGAATGCCATACCCAGCCTAGGGGGGGATGGCAAGGGGGAATGAGGAACAGCCTCATGGAGGAAGGATGCCCAGTCAGGTAACACACCTGAGGATCTGAAACACCAGGAGGAAAAACTGCTGCTGCAGAAATGCCATCAATGCTGTGAGAAACAAAAGAAGCCCAAAGGACAGGCAAGGGCAATTATTCAGGCTATAATCACTATGGGCATGGAACATAAGTTTTCCATAATTCCAGAGGGTTTTAATGACAATTAAATAACCTATCATTATTTTTAATACCATACAAGTGAACAGAACTTTGCCTACAGAAGCAGTGGTGGCCAAGGTCAGTAATAAAAGAGGTCAATATGAGAAGCCAGGCCAAAACTAAAACCCCACATTATCAAAGACAGCCCCCGTGGCATTTCATACTTTGATATGACCACAGTGTCTAAAAACAATCATATTTACAGGATAACAGTAAATACAACTGTTTGCTTCTGGGTATATTCTTTGAAACTCAATATGTGCTGATAAGTTTAACCGAGAAACTTTCATTCTAGCCCACCTAAATAAAAAAGTTGTATTCTATCACTTACAGAGATATTTACCCCAGATGCAGCTCCAATATCAGAGTCAGGCCATCTGACAGGCCTGTACTACAGGCAGTACTGTAGTTAAGACTGTCAGTGCTTCCATTACTGCCTTATTTCTCCACTGAAGAGCTGAACATTCATTTGTTAAAAAAAAAAAAAAAGTTGCTCTGGGCTCAGGTTTGACATAAGAGCCTTAGCTGAGCAACATCAGTGTTCTTAAAACAAACCTCAAAAACCCAGCAGCCATTCTCTTTTAGTGACAACTGCCAGGCAACTAGCTTGCTTGGCTTGGATTTTTTACCTCTGCACTCCTATAACTCAAAAATGTCTCTAGAGCAAATAAAAGAATCACTCAAGTATTAAATAATCAAGAGGAGTTATGTTTAAATAAGTACCTAACTACACATGGCACTAATGAATTCAAACAGCTCTATCAAGTACAAAAGCACTGAATGGTTTAGCAATGCCCACTAATTCTTTTAGTGTAAAGGAAGTCAGTGTATGTTCTGGTTTGGCAGAGGACAGGCACATTGCAGCTCTACTGCTTTGGCTTGGGTTGACTTTCGTGGCACTTCATCTACTCATCCTCCCACAGGCACATTCTCTATAGACAGATCAAGGTGTCAATATTCAGTAATGTAAGTGACAGTCACCTTCATTAACTGTATACATGGACATCTTCAAGAAAGAGTGCATTTCTGTTGTTGTGCCAATAAAAGAGGGACATGGGAAAACAAACACTGATCCTTTTAGGATCGTACATGTTGTCTGTGCTCTTGAAACCTGGCAAGGACAATGTTTTTGTTTTGCCTTAGCACCTACAAGTTTTGATGGTGCAAAATATCAGATGCTTTTGCTCAAAGCTGAGTATGTCAGCTAATCTTTTGAGATCAAACAGGCTCACGCTACAAGTAGAAGTAAGTTTTGTTTCTTACTGCCTTGGAAATGTCAGCTGGGCTTAGAATTGAGCTGGGTTTTCTCTCATTATCATCTGTAACTTGAACTCTCCATCTCACCTGACCTCAGGCTAAACCTATAGTTACATCTCTGCTTTGCTGTTCCAGAGGGTTGACAGGTTTTGACCAAAGGCAGAAGAACCTGCCCTGGCTCCATGGCAGCAGAGCTGCTGCTCCTGGGCTGTCAGCTGGAATCTCCCTGCACAAGAAGTGCTATAAAACTGGGATTTTCTGCAGAAAGTACCTAAGGTGGGTTGAAAGCCAATGTCCTGCACTGTACTCTGGAGCCTGAAATGCTGCCCACGAGTCCTGCCTGCACACAGCTGCCCAAGGACCAACACCCTCCCAGTGTCTACAACACAAGGGTAATCCAGCTTACTGCAATTTGGTCCCTAAATCCCTTCTAAGCAACAGAGCGAGCTTGCTCCATGTGTGCCAAACTGCCCAGGTGGTGTGAAAGCACACGAGTGCCACCCCATTATTTCACAGCCTGCTTAAGTGTGGTGGCATGTCTTGGGCAATCACGGAGCAAAGACAGCACATAAAACAGCACAGAAGAGTGTTGCTGGCTGAGTGCCACATAGCTCAAAATCCATAAGCTGATACATTTCCACAGTCCCAAAAAAAAAGATAAGAGTTACTCACAGTGCAAGTAGTACAGTGACCTACATAAACACAGTTCTTTTGTAAACACGAGTCAAGAATGGCAGGAACAAGCAGCTAACAGGGAAACGGTGTCAGATTTTAATCATTGCTGGCTTTAAGCAAACTATTACAACACTCGTGCACTTTTGCCCCATTCCCAACTCTACCCTACCTACAGGGAGCAGCTCAACTGTGTCTTAAGAAAAATCTCCTCTGCAGAACAAGCATCATAGTACCACAGTACATTTGTCCTTGGTGTTCAAACAGAGCAGCAGGATTTTTGGAACAAAGCCTCACTTTCTCAGGGGGCTCAGAAACTCACAATGTGTTTTTTTTTTAAAGTGTCAGGGCACTCCTAATAGATAAGAAATTATCTCATCCCTGCAATTAAATGCAACCCAAAGCTGGAATAAGTAACCAAAATACGGAGAATCAGATTTCCTTTGGTAAATCAGAGGATGCCACAGTATGTGTGCCTCTGCCAGGCATCTATTTGGGGGTGTATTTCAGTGATGCTAAAGGAAGCAGGGGACACCTGGAGAGCAGGACAAGCCTTTCACAGCTACCCAAGGTAAGCACAGCACTCAGGAAGAACTGAAGATGTTGGGACATCCCAGCTCCCAACCTCTGCAAGGCCAACAGCTAAAAGCTGATGCCGGGGTGAGTCTAGACCATTCTACTCTGACCAACCCAGAAAGAAGAAAAGCCCTTAACTGAACCCCAGGCCCTGCAAACACCAGTTTCAAATGCTACCAGAAGTTTTTTAAAAAATCAGAAGGGAGGGAAGGAGCTGGAAATTGGAGTCTTTGGGGTTTCTGGTCCGGAGAGAAGGGACAGGTGCATGACACACAAGCCCTGCCATGGCAGCGAGCTCAGGGAACCACAGAGATCTACTCACTTTTGTCGAGAGCTTCCCTTCACTCTTCTGCACGTGGACGATCGCGTCCCGCACCAGGGAGAACAGGTTCAGCAGGACATGCTCCATGTCGTAGATGCCGTGCATGCCTTTGGTGAGCCCCTCCAGAGACGTGATGTACTCCCTCCAGTGGTTCTGGATCTCCAGCACGCCCGCCAGGCATCCCTGCATCACCACGCCACAGTAGCTGGCACAGGGCTTGGCCAGGAGCAGCCCCTGGCAGTGCGAGCAGTACCACATCTTCAGCAGCGCCCGCCCGCACTCCTTGCTGAATTTCAGGTGGTCAGTGGTGTTAATCACCTCAATGCCCAGGTTCAGAGCCTGCAGGAACACCCGCGTGGCCTGCAGCGACTTGGACACCTGTGTCATCATCATCTTGGGGTAGTTTCCAAAGACTCTGAGGTCTCTCCTGGCCGCCTGCAGGCATTCGGTCATTTCTATGGAGGGGTCGGGGGAGCCGGGATTGATCAACTGAGAGTAAACCAAAGGGAATAAACTGTCAAAAAAGTCATTTATCATGTCATTAACGCTGATGTCAGAGCCCAGTATGTACAGTGAGACATCAGTAAAAAGTTCTCCAACAAATTTGAGTGCTTTGGGCCCCATGCTCTTGTAGTGGGTCCTAAACATGCTGTTGGTGAAGTTTCTTGCGTGCCGTACTACAAGTTCAAAGGCTTCTGCAAAACAGAACAAACAGAAAATGTTACTAAGAGACGATGAGCTCAGAAACACGGAGGATCATTTTCTACCACATCCCTGCTGCCAGGGCTGGCCCCATCCTGCCTGCCTTGGGTCAAACACCTGCTGGCAGCCTTGCCTGCTGCAAAATTTACCAGCATCAGCGATTTTCAGGGGAAATGCATAAATTCTTTAAACACAAGCTACATTTCAAAATGGCAAAAAACCCTATGATCTAGTTAACATTTCAGCTTTTAAAGAAAATATTGATTCAAGAAAAGGGCTAGACTGCAATTTCTTTCTCTCCCCCTTTTATATTGATTTGAAATTAACAGGAATTCCATCTCCAGACTTAATTTAAGGCAGAGATAAATGTTTGACAAGCTGTACAGTGTTTAAAATCAGGAAACAGTAAATGCTGACATTCCATTATGAAAAGAAAAATATTTATAGGAGCTTAATCACAGAGGGTATTCTGACTGGACTCCCAGCACTAGGCGTCCTCAAAGCCATTGGAAAAGCCCCCCACAGTGATGTAGTTTTCCCAAATGCACAAGGCTCAGTTCAGCTGCAGATCCAGTGTTTCCTCTGCCCTGGATGAGGGCTGCTCCATGGTCCAAAGCAATGCTGAGAACAGGTGATGCCACGTCCACCTGTGGGTGCCCAGCCAGGACCACTCACACACACATCAGGTTGTGCCAAACTGTCCCACGAAAGTTTTCGACACAGACTGTCATTTTGCTAGGAAAAAACATGGTGCATTTTCCTTTTTACACCTTCGAAGACTTGAGGACTTTCTGTCCACATCTCCTCCATGAGGTGAGCAGGAGAGCCCCCAGCAGCACAGCCACTGCACAGTTATTCCTTTAATTACAGGCCATCGTCACCAGGAGGCTTCCAAAATATCCATACCCTGCTGTATAGTGACAACATACCCACACACACACACACACACACAACAGTTGGCATGTTAAAGCATTAGAAGGGGAGGCCATTAGTGGAAACTAAAGCCTTTTTCTTTGGCCAACTCTCTGTACCAGCCTATATCCCACACTCCAGAGTACTATTCATAAAATGCTAAAAATAATGAATGGCCTCTTGGTTCACAGGTCACTAACACCCCACAATGTAACTGCTCTCAACTGTGTCACTCTGGAAACACACATCCAGGCTCAATTTGCATGAAAATTATTCATGTTCAATAATTAAAAGTAATGTTTAATTTTTAAAGCCATAAGTGTTACTTCCCCCATTTGTTAAGGCTGGGATGCAGCTGAGCGTGGCATGACATGTCTCCACAGGGGTTTAGTATCAACACTATCACAAGAAGTGTCAGGCCTTGCTGCTCACCCTGCATAACCTCTCACCTTATTCAAGAGCTTTTAAGACCATCCCATCTCCAGGACTTCCAGCTCTTTCTTCCCAGGTGCATTCTATGCAGGAACGCCTGGTGGGACAGGGACTGGGGGTTGTTCACTGCCCCCTACCCCAGCATGAACAAAGCTGGGGTGTAAGCAGAGACCAAAGCACAAATTACTGATACACTTCTGCAAACACTGTCTCCATCCCATCTGGTGCCTCCATACATCCCAGGCATGCTGCTGAAGCACTTTGTCCACAGCTCCCAACACTCATACCAGGACGGTCCCAGCAAACCCAAAACAACCATCTGTGTCCCCAGGCAACAGCAATCCTTCCTAACAGCACAGATTGAGGGATGCAGTGGTGCGAGGACACAGAGCCCCTCTCTCCATGCCTTCTTCTCCATAACAGCCAGCATCCTGCTCCTCACCCCCATAACAGAGGATGGCAAAGCTCTCCAGGCACCACAGCAAGTCTGACACAGTGGGCTGTGCAAGCAGAGCAAATTCTGATTGTGCCGTTATTAAAAGTTTTAAACCAAAAAACACCTCTTTAAAGAGGGCACGTGGATTACAAAACTTTCTTTTCCCCTTCTTTATCCTCAAGAGCACCAGAACAGTTTTTTCCTCAAAGAGCACAAAGAACTTTTTGGACCAGTGTTTTTTTGACAGCACTGGAGACGGTGCCAGGATTTTCATGCTGTGCCTCACCATTCGCCTTTAACCTCTTCTCTGTTAGTTCCCTTAGAAAAAGTCATTGCTCTTCCCTTTTCTCGCTCCTCTGTGCTTTTCCAGTTATCATCAGAGCCAAAAGACTCTTCGCTGATTAGAAAAATATTCCAAGCTCCTATGCAAACCTCCTACGGCGAGAAATGCTTCAGAAAGGAACGGAGAACAGTGGCATATCAGCAGAGCATGCACACACAGTCCCACTGCTTTAAAGGTCATGACATGCACATAATTTTTATCATAATAACTGGCTGAGAGTATCTATTTTATGCGCCTAGGAGCTTTTGCATATATCCATTAGAAAGCGCAACAGGGACCATAAAAGCATATGGAGACTCCTGCTGCCCTATTAATAGATGCAAGAAATAATAAAACTTTGTAAAAAAGGAGTCTTTCACATCCAAAATCTCTCCCACCCAACTCCCGTAGTAGGTGCTTATTCTGAAATGTTCCTCGCCAAGCGCTGGCTGCAGGAACACTAAATCCCCAGCTGCCAGCAGCTGCAGTGACCCATGGCCAGGCTCTGCGCACTTCAAAGAGGGGCAAACTTTGCAGGTCAGTCCCCTGTGCTCCCACGAGGGAGCCTTGCAAGGAAACAGAGAGAATGCCACATTACAGAAGCAACACAGGCTTCTGATCCCCCATAAAATCCCAGAGCCTGGATTTGCTGCTGGTAAAATCTGCCCTGCTTATAACACAGCATTATTGAAACTCCCACTGCTGGAGGATAATTCAATCTTTTCTTTCTTCTATTTTTCTTTTTTTTTTTTCATTTCAAAAGCTGCCATTGAAGGCAGTCAGTTTGCAGGTCTGGCTGAAGCAGAGTGAATACCCTGATGACAAAGCAAAGCATCAGACTTGCTCCCAACTTCAGGAGGCAAAGGTACTGCACACAGCTGAGGAGAGCTCATGTTTTTAAAACTTTATCACTGTAGCTGTGCACACACAGCACAGAATAAAAAGTGTTCCTGTAAATACATTGGCAACAAAAGAAGGGCTCAGGAGAATCTCCATCCTTTACTGGATGTAGGGATAAGCATAGTGACAAAGGACTATGCTATGCAGAGGAAAAGGCAGATTAACTTACTGCCTTTGTGGTCTCAGTCTTTAATAGTGAGACCAGGTGTCCTTCAGGTATCTGGCCCCCTGAGCCAGAAGACAGGGATGGGGAATAGAATGAACACCCCATAACCCAGGAGAAAATGATCAGGGAGCTGCTACACCACTTCAGTCAAAGGGAGTTTATCAGGGCTCCCAAAGGATGCACAAAAGAGCTGAACCTGCTCCAGACCACAGGCATCAGGCACCAGCTGAAAAGCATGGGTTGTTACTTATTTTTCAGGCAGGACTCTTGCTGAAGCACCTGAAGAGGAATTGCTGCCCGGTTCCACCAGCCAGAAGGGGAGGACTAAGCTCCTTTCAAAGTGTAAAAGCTTCCCAGAGCACAGCCCAGGGAGAGCTGCATGGCCACAGCAATCCGGCAATTAGAGAAAATAAATTGTAAAACAGCATAACAGTGCCCTGAGTGGGGATTAGTGGCTGGAGAAGGAAATCACTGCCTTCTCAGTCAGATAATAAGAGTACTGCTCAGTAAAAACGCCAGCTTTCCTGAGAAACCAGGTTCACTCCTAAGCTGCAGCAACTTCAAAGGAGTTGATGGCGGGGCCAGAGGAGCTCCGGATTAACCCACTGGCTGCCCCAGGCTGCAGGAGGCTCCAGCCACGTCTGCCACTTGATGGGTTTATTTAAGAGATTATGTGATGCATTGCCTGAGCCGCAAGGAGCCTGCACAAGAGACCCCAGCAAGCCATTCCCATGCAGCATCCCACTGGAGAGGCAGCCAAAATCTGATGGAGGCCACAGAGATGGCACCTCCAGGTCCGAGCTCAGCAAGTGCAGCTTCACGTGCAGCTGACGGTGTTTGGAAAGGTGCTGCTGCCAGGAACAGGAGGGTCTCTCGTCCCTCTGCCCCCCATACCAGCTCACCAAAAGACAGCACCACAGCAGCCATCCTTGCAGTTCCCTAAGGAACCACCTTCCCATAGCACTGCAGCCACTGGGAGAAGGTGTGAGCTGGCACTCAGCAGGGAGGAGGGGGCAGCAGGATCCACCACAGTGGTCAGGCACCACATCAGGCTTGCCCCTCCAGTGCTGTGCCACTCTGGTTTTGCTGCAATGACAAGCTTCCCACATGGACAGCTGCCCTTCTCTGGTATCACACAGCACACCACGCAAATCCTCTTTGGCAAACGTGAAGGAGCTGCACAGCAAAACCTGCAGCACCAGCAGAAGGTCCATGGGGCACCCTGGAAGGGAAAAAGATGGGTGGAGGTGCAGGACTGTATGACCCATGCACCCTCAGCACGTGGACACCAAGGCATCAAAATTGCACCTACAGCCTTGATTTTCCTATTTCTTGACATCTAAGCACACAAACCCTTCAACCATAAAGCTCTCCCTGAGCAGGGAAACTCTCACCATGGCTGCTGCCCCTTCCTTTCAGGAGCTGAGCTCCCAACTCCCACTTTCACCTTTGCAAATGAAATTTGCTTAAAAACTTTTTCCACACTTGAGGGCTTATCCTGACCCTCTTCACAGTGGAGGAACTACAATATGTTTGTTATTGCACTACCAAGAGCCAGTAACAGCAAGGCTCAGTTTTACTTTTTGGGAGACAACCAGGCAAGTAATCCCAGACAAAGTCACATTGTCATCACTGTTCCTACCCCCCATAAAAGCTTCAGGACTACCTCCTCCAAGACTTTGTGGTAGAGTGGTGAATCCTCATGCACTCCAAACTGTAAAACAAACAAGAAACTGATTTCCGTGCGGGAGAAACCTCCCTTGAGATCAACATGGATCACTGGCATTCAGCTGAATTCCTCTCTGCAGATGAAGATGCATTTTGTGATTCACTGCCCCTTCCCCAGGATGCTGCTGCTTGGAAGCAACTCGGGTTAGAGGCTGCAAACGTGGCATGCAGTGATTCCCTGCCTTGCACATGGGACCATTTTCAAATCTCACCAACTCCACACCACAAAATGCACTTTAATGCCTTTTAGCAGCAAATGTGCCCCTTCTCCCCCAGTGAATCTCACGTATGGATGCAACTGCTCCAGGGAAGCAAGTGGCCCAGCCCCTGCAGCTCAGTGGATTTGCTGCAGTCCCTCTTTCAGGCTTCAATGGCTCTCCTCGTGTCCCTGGGTTTGAACGCCAAACCCTGTCCCTTAGAGGGTCCCTGCTCACAGGGTCTGACACCAAACTCTCTGCATAAGGCACAGCAGTAATTGCAGGGGTCACAGAGCCTCCAGTCTGGCCAGACTTCACCTGCCAGGCTGTCTTGGCTCTTCCCACCCTCTGGCACTTCACTGCTGATGGCAAAGCCTCTCCCTTCACTCCTCAGGACACAAATCATATCAGGAGGGAACTAGACACTGGAATCCCTCAGGCCGCAATAATTTTTTTCCTGAGGCAAAAGCATGGGTGTCCAGGCAAGGACAGTACAACATTCACCAGTTAATTATCTGTTCCTAATGCAATCGCTGCAACCCCTTCACACCTGGGGTTCCCAAACCTTTAAAAGTCCCATATATCTGAAAGTTAAAAACATTCAGCCCCTCAAAAACACCACCAATGTTCATGGATAGGAATTCAAATGCTCGTCAAGGAAGTGCTAAAAGTTTGGGGGTTTGCAAGCTCAATCAAATATTATCTAACCTGGTAATTGTGATGGTACTGCTTGGAAGTGGCAAAAGCAGCCAGAGGCATCCACATGTGAGTGAGCTCTAAGAAGGAAACACTTCTTTAATATTTCCAATGAATCAGACAACTTCAGACTGATCACAACAGCCTGTGCTCCCAAAGCACAACAGAGCTCACCAAGAGAGGAACAACTGTTTGCAATAACAGCCTGGCTGCCACAGGCACTACTGGTGAGACGAACCCCAAGTCATTTTTCAAACAGCAGATAATATTTATTTACCAACTTGGAAAAGGGTTGCAATACACTGAGCAGAAAGGAAACAAAATCTAAGAGAATTTCCCCTGGCAGCAATAAGAGCAGCCTCCAGATTTGTTCCGTTATGATTTACACGACACTGCAAGTTTTTAACAACATTATCTGGAGACAAAAGCTCTTCTAAGCAGCATAATTACTTTTGTCTGTGGCATTACAAAACCCATCAGATGGTGCCACTGCTGCTCTTACAGGGTTTGTTTCTCTGAGTACATTTGGGTTTAAAGCTTAGGAAATGGGTTTTTCCCAACTATGACACAGCCTTTTGGATTGCTTTTACAATATTGTCACCATAAAAATGATGGTCAGAAGCTCCCAAACTTATGAGATTAGCTTCAAAGCATTAGCAATAAAAATTAGAACAATTCAGTTATTCCATCTTTTATATTTTAAGGCACCAAGATGTGACCTTTCCAGCTTTGCTCCATCACCACCAGACCAAGAGAGCAAAGGTCTCAGTCCAGTCTTTAAATGAGAGAGGACTCCTTCCAGCTCCATGCCCACTCCCTTCACTCCCACAGGAGCCAAGTTATAAGTTTCCAAGCCAGTGTTGCTCACCAGCCAACACCAAATCATTACACTCTTGTCAGAAAACCATCTTCTCCTAATTATCTGTTTCTATCAAAACGCCAAGCTCCAAAGCCATTTATTTTTAATTGTTCATCCTATCTAACCGCCCTGGCAGTTTGAAATACACTCCCTGAAGTTTCTAATAAAAATACTGTATGATAATATCTCATTATACCCACTCAAACTACCCTGAAAATGCACTCCTGTTACAGACTAGGTAACAGTCCGGCTGTTAGACAATTAGTCACACTGTGGTTCACCCATTTAATATTTATATCCCACACACAAAAACTTCATTAATGCAGACAGCAGAGCTCACCAACACAAGCTGCCACAAGCCCAGAAGCGAGGAGACAAGAAACTCTTGTGTCCACAGCTCCCACCTCCAACCAGCCCCTTGCCTGGAGGGAGTTCAGTGCAGAGCTCTGTACCCCACATTGGATCCATATCTCATGATAGAAAAGACAGGCTTGGGGATGCTGGAGGGGACCACAGAACAGCAGTGGTTTTTTTGAGAGGCACCAGGATGCCTTGAGAAATCCCTGGAGACCCTTGGGAGTACCCACTTCAACACAGGAAACCAACACTAAGTGAAAATTCAAAAGAACTTCACACCAAACCCCTCACGCAAATGATGCTGCAGTAAAATCTTTCCTGGGGCTTCGTGCTTGAACACGTGGCTTTGGTGCTTTTATTAAATATGGGTTGCATATCCAATGTATAATTTGTTTTCCTGAGTATCAAGGAAGATAATGCTTTGTGCCTTGACAGATGTGCGAATGCTTAACAGATTCCTGAAAATTTAATAAGGACAAAGTTAAAAATGCAAACAGTCAGGGCGGGCACAAGCGGAGGATGAACATGATTCTTTATCAAAATCAAAGGGAGGAATAAGGGCCTGGGGAAGCAGGCTCAAACCAAGCCCTGGGAGCACAAATAGGAAACGTGAAGACAGAGATATGAGGGGCTTCTGCAGCAAAAAGATAGCTCTGTTGTGCTGGTAACCTGTCAGACCAAAGAAAGATAAACCTCTCTCTGTGCACCCCACACCACCATCCTGGGGCTGAAGCCCAATAAGGGTGGGGTTCAAGTTCAGGCTCCTCTGCATCACTGGGCACCAGCTTAGGGATGCACCATGCGACAGGGACCACTGGGAAGAGGCACAGCTGAGGCCAGATGCAGGACTGGCCAAGGATGGAGGGAACCATTTGGCTTGAAGAGCATCAAACTCTGCACCCACCATTTGCATGGGATGAAAGCTGCTCATGCAGAAGGGACTTAGTGGTGTTCTTATCCTTGCCCAGTGCTCTCTGAGAAGCAACAGAGGAAGCAGGAAACAAACTGCTGCTCCAGCAGGCAGAGACCACTGGGGTGAGAGCAGTCCCACCAAACCCAGCCCTGTGGGAAGGCAGTGGGAGATCCCAGGTCACCCAAAGAGGGGTGTACTTTCACACATATGCAGAAATATGCATATTCTAAACACTTTATGTTTTCCTCTTTCTCTCTAAAGGGGAAAAGTTAATGAAACTGATCCCACAGAACAGAAAGTAAATCACGGAAAACCACACCAACCAGGCACTTTTGTTACATTAGGATTATACCAATAACATGCCCAGAACGAATGTCACATCACTGGGGAACTTTCACTTTTTTTTCTAATCACAAATATTTACACTCTTTGTTTCTACTCTCTCTTACCTCTCCAATCTGCTGCAGAGATGACAGTCTCCACCCAGAACTCTTCTTTCAAGCCAGCTGCTCAGCCAGGGAGCACAGCCCAGCGCAGCAGGAATAGCTTCAAAACACCCCAGGAAAAGGGCATCTCTGCCCTGGATGACTGTGCAGACAAAGTTATCACAAACCCAGGCATTTTACCATTGCAAAGGTGCATCTGGGATCGTTTTGGTTTTGTTCTTGAACACAAAGTGCATTTCCAAAAACAAAAGAGAGGAGAGACAAGCAAACCAGCACTTGGTCACCCACACAGGCATATTTTACTAATTGGAGGCTCCAACATCTACCTAATGGGGTTATAAAGATACCAAAAAAGCAGAGTGCCTCTTAAAAGATGAATGACAAGCCACATATCAAGCAGAGGGTAAGTGATTCCATGCACTCCCTCCCAAATTTACAAGCCAAGCATTTCTTTAAGACTAGGACACCAGCTTGTGTAGTTCCTTCATTATTTTAAACTAAAAGTTACAAGCAACTTCCGAAAAAATGCAAGCCTAGCAAATTCCTTTATTCATCAGAATAAATTAAGATAAAGCAAGCCACCAGGTCAAGTTGAGCTTGTATTCAGAAAGTCGAAAAAAAGTCTTTGGAAGAGCATTGCTCTCAGTAACTTTAGAGCAAGGCAGATCTGAGACGGGTTTTCCAGGCTCCCTTTCATTTCAGCAGGCTTTTATCAGCCTGTTAAGTCTCCAACAATGGGGAGCAGACTATTTATTTAAGAAGCAAATTCCTTCCTTAATAATCTCTCCTGGTCAAATTCTCTTTAAAGTTATCTCAACTGCCTGATGAAAAGCAAATGGCAGAAGATCAGTTCTTGATCCCTATAGTAACACGAAGGACTTGCACTTATTTAAGGGCACCTGTTGACCATTTTTAAGTCACTCCAGGTCCTTTATCAGCTTCCTACCTGTGTTGGCAGAACCTGGGAAAGGCATTTGCTCAGTAACACACAACTCTTCCCCTGAGTGACTGTTTCCAAGACACAGAACAATGCCCAGGCTCCCAAAGGCAGTTTAGCGATTTTTCAAGCTGGTTTTGTCTCAAGACACTGCAGAGAAAGACAGAGGTTTCCAGCACGGAAATAAAACCATGAATCACCTTGATATAGCAAGTGCAACCAACCCCTCCAATGCCCCCTGACAGCATCTGACTCGCTGAGCACATGCAGAACATTTCAGCAACATCTTGCTTGACACAGAGCAGGGTACTCAAACTCCCCTCCTGTCTGAGACAACTGGTTGGTTGGAGGAGTTTTGGGGTTTTTCTTGGTTGTTGTTGGTTTGCAGTTTTTCATGTGTTCTCTTTGGCTGGTTGTTTTTGACTCCGTTTTTTTAAGTTGATGCATGGGCAGGTCCCTGCCAAGGGAAGAAGCAGAAGATGATATCACATCCTGGTGCTACCAGTTGAGCCCATGGTTGGGCCATTCCACGTGGCTTCTGCATCCCACTCGCCCGGGCTCAAAGCCCTGGTTTGATTCACACCCATTTTAAAAGGGAGATGTTTTATGGTCTCCTTACTCCCCCTATAAGAGCAAGGCAGCTGTTGTAACAGGAGCACAAGATGATAATTTGGCTCTCAGGAGCAGGGCTCACAACCACAGCTGCCAGGAATCGATCCAAGGCTCCACTGCCCGCTCCAGAGAGGCTTTCCTTCAAGAACATGAATAATCCTCTGCAAAGTAATGGCACTATTCATCTCTTGAAAGTTCCTCGCAGGCTTAAATCCCTTGCTGAACAAGGGGCCCACATGTTCAGCTGCGTTCCCAGTAAATTAAAATTCAGCCTGTTCTTTTTCTGAAGAGAAACATGGAGAGTATCGATCGATAAATTTACCAAAAGTTTAATGGCAGCTGGTTTTCTCAGTAACAGAGCAACCACTGCTCAGACATGGTTTAACGCGTAATCTCCAGATCAATATAACTTTTGATTTATAAATAATAGCAACGAAAGGAGTAAGGACAAATATGCTTGGGAAAAAAAAATAAACATGTTTTTTCCAAAGTATACTTTCAGTACAGTCCTCTCAAAATAAAGATCACATATTTCAAAGGCTACATGTGGAAACCAGCACCGAATATATTACCTACAAAGCTGAAGATTCATCTTCATCATTACACTGTTCTGACCCATCTATTCTGCAGCTCTTGGCACATGTGACCCTCCTGGTGCCATTTGCTAAGTATTAGCTGCTCATAACTCCAAAATCCCTTTTTCCGAGGGAAAAGTCACCACCCAGAGACATCTGCCATCTGAACACTTCCACACAAGTTATAGGTTCTTACTGCAAACATTATGTTTATTATGGAGTCTTCCCTAGGTGTGAAAAACACAGGTCAGATAGGATTATAAATCCTATCACTTGACAATTTTTTCAATTACTGTGCATGTTAAAATGATGCCACCACAAATAGGTTGCAAGAGATACGCTGAAAAATCTATTAACTCACTGTAAATCTGCGTAAGTTGGGAATTCATGCCTTGCAGAATTTTACCATTAATCCTGAGAATTAGTTTACTGCTGGACAGGGAGAGTAGAGTCCATGAGGGTCATTTCAAAGACATACTGCACCATGGCCTGTGTAAAAAGGGACCCTACCTGGGTATTTAATGTGTTAGCAAGTCTTTGAATATGTGCTTGACACTTCACTCTACTGAGTAAGAAAAGGCAGCACCTTTTTCTAAACTTTCACGTTGCTTCTCCTCCCATCCACAGTCTCCCCTTTCAGAGGAAGCACTGACATATTTGAGAGGTTATAACAATTCAGGTACGATTACTCAATTGCTTTGGGAATCAACACCCGATTTTTACATCCATGTAGAAAAACAAGCAGGAAAAAGAGCTCAGGTTGAAATACAGAGAATCCTGATCCAAAGACAACTGCCTTCCCTTTCCCCAAGCCCATCACTGTTTCTGCCAGAAGAATACTTTCCCTTGAAAAGCCATTCTTCCTTGACTTCTTGTCAAGAATCAAAAAGTTCATTTCCTGTGAGGTCTGCACTTAGCTGACTGGCTCAGGCATGTCAGAGATGGATCCTTCTTGATAACGAAATAGCAGGAGTTTTAACAGTCTCTAGAGACAGAAAGCAGAACCAGCCCCTTTTCCACTCTCTGAACTGATCATTTTCTGCTTGTCCTCCGAAGGCATGGGCGAGGGGCAGCTCCCAGACTGCCATCACCCACTGCACAGCCTCCCACACCAACACCATCACAGGGATGGAGGGGAAAAGGAAGGGAACTAAACAGCTCAGAGTTATGTCCACATCCTCACTGTGTCTCTGGAAGCCCTCACAACCTTGCTATTTTGATCTGACCTACAGGTAGTAAAAAGCCCAAAAATGCCTTCAAGGTTGTACCAGGGGAGATTAAGATCAAATATTTGTGAAAAATCTTACACTGACAGGGTTGTCAGGCATTGAAACAGGGTGCCCAGGGAAGTGGTGGAGTCACCATCCCTGTGGTGTTCAAAAGGTACATGGATGTGACACCTGGGGATATGGGTTAGTGGTTGTGCCAACAGCTGGACTTGATGATCTTAGAGGTCTTTTCCAGCCTTAATGATTTCCTGATTCTATGATCTGGGTTCAAACCAAGACATCTCAGAGCTTGAGCAGCATGCAGCACCATGGCATGGAAAAAAGCCTTGGAAAGAGAGAAGGGGAGACCTGTATGCCAGTGGCTGGCACTAAGAAAAATATTTGTTCTCAACATGGATGAAGAGAGAAAAACATCCTCTTTGCAATAAGTATCCCATATTTATATCAAAATACATTTTCCTATTTGAAGTAAATAGCATTCTTCTACACACGACCTCACCTTTCTCAAAGCTTTCAGCTTTTCATACAAGACCCAAGGACTCTGGAAGGTCCCTCTCCTTAGGACCTTCCCGAAGGTCTCTTAGAACATCCTGCCTGTGAGCTGGGACAAAAAGGGTGAAGTCTCAGGGCAGTTCAGCCCCAGCTGATGGGTAGTCTATTCCCCTTCATCCAGGGATGCCCCAAGCCCCAGTGGTGCATCCCACACCCTCCACAGAGGGACCTTTGCAGGCAGGGAAAGAGCTGGGGCCAGCAGAGGAGCAAGGATGCCCTGTGGCATCCCTGCACCCCCAAAAGCCTTCCTGGAAAAGACCCAACCACAGCAGCCACATTAGAATACTGTGGCCACCCTCCCCATGTGCTTTTCCATTACAAACACTTCTCAGATTCCCTGTGGCTTGAGGGCAGCTGAGGAAAGCAGGTGAACAAAGCTAACAGCACTGCCAGCACCAAGACAGGCTCTCTGTGGGCTCAGGGAGTCCAAATCAAGGGCTGAGTGAAGATACTGACAGTGATCAGACAGGATGGGCTCGCTCTGCTGTGGACACTTCTCCCCAGATGTGGTCCAGCTGCTGTGACAGACTCTGGAAAAGCTCCTCCTGATGTCCCAAAACAGTGGCTCAAAGCAGGCCCATGGACCCAGCCTTTCCCTACAGAGTCTGGCACAAAGCACTCCTTTCATCTCCCCTCGCACACAGAGCCTGCAAACCTCCCTCCTCCTCCTGCTACCAATTTGATGGCGTTTTACATGCCCGAGAAACCTAAAGCGTAAAAAAAAAAACAACCACAGTGACAAAGCCCAAACTGGCAATGGAAAAAGCAGTTCCTGCCCAGGGTGCCTGTGCAGGGAGTGTGTTAAAAGCTGTCTGGAGCAAGAGCCATTAAAATCCACAAACATGCAGCTCTCTGGGAACTCCCCCCAGACACCAAACCCCCCTCAGCCCAGACAAAGAGCCCATGGACGCCAGGGCTGCAGAATCTCCCCATAAACACTTTCATTTTAAGCCAGTTTAGCTGGAGAAAGGTCAACACCAGTAACAGCACAGCATGTGTTATCAGTTAAACAAAGTTAGCAGCTATCAGTGAAACAAAGACCACTTAGACACAAGCCAAACCAAAGATCCTCTGTATTCCAGGCACCCGGATGAATCCCTAATACCCCACTAAGCCTCTGTGTTTTATGTGCAGTCTTCATGAAGTCTGCATTGTGCACATGAATGAATAAACCATCCAGGTAAAAAGGCTACAACTTGAAAAACTGGGTAACAATATAAAATGCTGGAAGTGTCATCTACACCTCTGCTGCCCAGAGCCACTGCTTGTGTTCCTGATTTCCCATCATCAAGCACTATCTAAATTATCACCCAATTTGCATGTAGAGTCAATAGAGTATTTTTCTCCACCAAAAAGATCAAATAGAGATACATATTAAGCAGATCTTTAACAAGAGCGCTTGCTCTGTGCAAGGTGGATGTTTTCCTATCTATCAGTCTTAGGGATGTAAACAGCATCTGGGTTCCAACAGGCATCCTACCCACTTCAATGAGTGATATTTGTAGCCAAGTTTCACCTTCAACAAAGGCTGAATCTATTTCCAACCACTGGAATTGCTCCCACAGCTTGCACAATCTGTTGTTTTCCTGAAGCCCCAGCTTTGGACAGAGCAGATTACATAAAGACCTCAGTTTACAATTAAAAACCAAAACAATCCAGCCCTCGCTGCTGTGGGAAAAAGCTGGAAACTGTGACCTGTAACGCTGGAAGACAAGAAAAGCAAATTAAGGAAAACCTCACAATGTATCATTTTTCAGACTTACCAATTTTAATGCCGATCTCATTGTTCTTACGGCTTTGATCATGTTTTCGTAATGCCTTGAGGTTATGGGAACTGAAATCCACATGCTTCCACTCAAGTGAGACAGCAAAACATTTTGCAAATTCATCTTTCCTATGAAGACACTCATGTTCCATCCTAACCTTTACCTCCCCACTAAAATAAAAACTTACCCAAACCTCCTGAAGACTGACTAGATTAAGATTTGGTGCCATAAATCCCCGAGCATTTGTTCTCCTTTTCTTTCCAGGACATCAGTGTAACCCTACCCAGGATTTGAGGGAGTCCCAGCCTTTACCTTTATATATTAACAAAACCAACCAGTTTCAAAACATGGGCATCTCACCCTTCCCCATTTCCCAGGCTGACACGCAATTTATCCCCCAAACCTAACAAGCAGCACAGAAGCACAAGATGCAATTTCAAACATCCACAAGCCACAAATGATTCCTCCCAGATGCAGCAGTGGAAATTCAGACGTGCTTTCCCCATGGGCTGAGCAGCACCAGAGCCAGGAGGGCACAGTCCCCACACTCCACGGGTTCTGGGGCTCCCACCCTGCCCAAAACTGGGGTGTGATGGCAGCCCCTGAACCAGCCACATTCCAGTGTTCACCTCCAGAGCTGGGAAAAGAAAATTAGGGAGAAAAACCTGATTTCCTTTGCTCCTGAGTGAATTATTAGCTGCAGTTCCTGTCCCAAACAAAGCCTTTCTGTTGGCTTAAGCAGCATGAAAGCGATGCAAACTAGACAGGGAAAAAAGAGTTAGCAAGTGGCAGGTTCATGTTTAGCAATGCCAGTGTATCAGCCTTCATACAGCAGGAAAAAAAGAGAAGAAAAAAAAAAGAATTACAGGAAACTGAGGACGTCTCTCTGAGCTTTGCCACCTTCACTTAAACAGAATATCACTTCCACTCCTCACTGGTTTTGTGAAAGGGACTGGGAGCCCCCAGAGCTAGTTTCTTAGCACATGCATCTGCTCTCGAATTTTTTCTGTCCATCAAAAAAGTCAAGCAGACAGTAACATCAGCTAGAGGGTAGGAAAAAAGTAAAGAAGCAGAGGCTAAATTGCTTCTGACCCCTCACATTCCTCTGTGCACCCACTCCTGCATCAGTCCACTCTTCTTCCAGCCTGGGCCTGACGTCTTAAAACCCTGTCTGCAGAGAGAATTAGACTGGATTTATTGCAAACACCTCCTCTGGACACTTGTAAAGCAATCTGAGAGCATCTAATGGATTTAGGATTTAGCTAAATTGGTGAAACACAATAAAGAGATGAAGAACATAGTCAATCACAAGCAATTGAGTTAGCACATCCTTAAACAACTATTGGCCATCAGCAAAGTCCAAGAGGAACAACTGAGCAGGGAAAAAGGGGAGCAGAAATGCACACCAGAGGATGTATATTCTAGGGAAAAATCTCTGTGGAGCTGCACAGGGCAGCCTGCATCACAGGGACACAGAGCTGCAAAGTGGCACCCACCCTCTCACCTGAACCCCCTGCCCACCCAACGCCTCCCCCGTGCACACTGCAGTAAGACTGCATTTCCCACACATGTACCACCACCCCACACATGTACCACCACCATCAGTGTGTCCCTGCAACAGCCAAGGAATGCTCTCTCCATTTCCCACACAGGAAATCCTTGGCACCAAGAAGCATTTGGTACAAGCTCATCTGCATAGCAAAGAAAACTCACTACATTACTACTGGCAATCTGATTTTGGAAAATGTATTCAAAGAGAATAAACAAATTCAAAATAGCCCAGTGCTGAATGCAGACCCATTCCCATGAGTGACCATCTACATGGATACCTACAGGATCCAGCCAACACCTTACAGGATCATCTCACAGCCTCACATGACCTCACTACAATGCACCAAATGGTGTCACAAAAAAACACCACACGGAGCTGCATCCAAGCGTTTCATGTGCTCTGAATGTGCAGGCTCCTTCTGGAGCTTGGCAAGGTACATTTTTTTCCATGTGTTTCCTTGAGTTCCATTCCCCTCCACCTCAGCTCCAGCACACAATGCCAAGGGATGCAGGGGAGCAGATTACATACCAGCCTCTCAGCTGCTTCTGCCAGCTGTTCTCTTCTTCCAGCTGGGCAGAAACATGGTCCTGTGCAGTCTTTGGGCAGTAGAAAGTGACTTGACTCAGGGAAATTATAGCAGAACTCAAATTGCTTGGCACTACCTTGCACTGGCTGCAGCACTTTCCAACCTAATCCCCAAGAAAAGGCTCATGAACAGGTTTATCATAAAACAGCCTTTTTTGCAGTTCAGGAAAAAAAACACAAACCATATTCTGGCTTCATGTTCATGGAGACTCCATAAAAGAGCAGAACCAGTCTCTTCTTAACATCCTATCAATCACACTCCCTCCTGTACCATTTGTTTCTGAGCAAACAGAAGCATTGAAAACCTTCCTCCTAATGCACTGAAACTGCACATCTTCAGTTCAAACAAGTCCTACGTTATTTATATTAGTCCTCACCAACATATTCATTTCAGAAGAAGCCATCTGTATTCCTCAGTCTCAGAAAAACTCTTTTTCAAACAAGTTGTAATAAAAGGCTTCCCCCATCCAGCTCCAGCGTGAGAACACAAGTATCCAAATATTTTGGCTGTTGGAATTATATAATAGCCTAGCTTATTGCTTCATTTTGTATCAAACTTAGTGAGGCTTCCAGGCATTTACACTGCCAGCAGTCCTTCCCTTACTGTAAAATCTTTTTTATTGACAATTCAATCATGTCAGGTTTGGAACAGCAGACGCACTGATTTGATCAGCTATCATTGGATTTACAATATATAAATGACAGCACCATATCTGCCCCATGTCGCAAGCAGCTGCCTTTTATCGATTTATATTCTACTAGCAAGGAAGAAAAATTGCAGCACAATGTAGTGGTATAGTCTCAGATCAATACCAATTTTTTTCTTAATGACACGAAGGCCAAGATAAGGACAGCATAAGTCAAAGCCAGACAGATCAAATTTGCCCGATATCCCTTTCAATTACTGAGGAACATACGCAGGGATATGTAACATTAAAGCTGAGAGGAACATTATCAAAACACTTAAAATTACAACAGGCTTACAAGGTTGCCTAACATCCCTGTAGTCCCTGGGAATCATGATGGAGAACCCGGAGCTGCCTGGCTCCATCAGCTGGTGTGCTGCCTTGGCAGCCCTTGAAGCCTGAAGGCTGAGGCTTCCCCGGAGAGCAGGCAAGACCAACTCCACTGCAGCGAGGAGAGGGACTCTGGTTTGGTGCTAAAAAAGTCAGCAACAGTCATAGTTCCTGGTATTTGCTCCGTGGCCACAGCTCCAGTGGTGCCCAGTGCACCAGGGTGCTGGCAAGGGGTCCCTGGTGTGCTGGGTGCCACCAGCACATCCCCAAAAGAATGGGGCCAAAAAAAAGGCAGCAAATGGCACTTGTGGATCCCTCCTGCCTCTCATCTTCAGGTTTAACCCTTCTCCTCTAGATAGCCCAGAGGCAGTGGTGATGTTGTGCAGTGCCACCTCCCCAGTGCCAGCGAGTGGTGTCGCCACACCCTTGGCATCCCCCCAAGGTGACCAAGGAAGAGGAAGGGCAGACATGCACTTGTTTAGATCCTGTCCCCAGCTCTGTACCAGCCAGCCTGACCCTGCATTCCCTATGGGACCATCACCTTGCAGCATGAGGATGTGCTCCCCTTCCCAGTACCCTGCACAGCCCAGGCAAGATCCATGTGGTCCAGGCCCATTTCCAGCCATGGCATGGAGCACCAGCACAGGCTTTGGGATTGGGGCTTTTTGAGATAATACATCTCTCTTTGAAAAACTCCAACTCATCAATAATAGAAAACTCCTAATTATTCCACTAGTGCCAGCATTTCATAAATCCAGTCGTTTCTTAATGAGAAGTTATGAGCAAGCACTTTCTTCATTAACTCTTCTGCAAGACACAGAAACAGAAACTTCCCAATCTAAACCCTGCACACTCAGGCAGCTTAAATTCCCATTCTTAATTGGCAGCTGGAAAGCAGTGCTGTCATGATTTATACCTCTTCTGTACTCCCAGTTTTGATAATTACAAGTTCTGCATGGCTTGTGATTAATCTATTTGCACTGTATGAATTACAAACCCAAACACATTTGGAAATGAAAATTCACATGCTAGCTCAAGTATGGGCAACGTGACAGTGAAGTGACGAAGTAAAATCAGCCCAAGGCTGTGACTGAAACAGTGCCTGGGATCAGCCTTGAAAACTAGTTTGGGAGAGTTAAAAAAACCCCAAAATAACAAAACAACACACAAAAAAAACACAAAACCCCCACAGTTTAAAGTTTCCTCCCTCCTCACTTCTTTTCTGGAAGCAGAAAAAGGGCAAAAGAGCTTAGATAATTATTAATTTATATGACCTTGCTGCGTGTGCATTCCTCAGCTCTTTAAAATGCATCTACAGCAGTCGGTGTAAAAGCTCCATTGAGCCAAGTGTGTGCACAGGCACATGGTTTCTCAAGGCAACACAAAGTTAAAAAGGTAAGTGGGAGGAATCAAGCCATTTCTGGTGATTATTCCTGCACAATTTAATGCTCCTCCCCTAAGCTGTGCAGCCTTCTGGGCACAGTGAGCCTGCACACAGAGCTGACCACTGCAGGAAGGCAGGACCAGCTGCTGGCCACAGAGGTGACCAGTCCTGGGGCACCCAGGTGATGTGACCAGGATCACCAGAGAGGGACAGGGACCACTCACTGCACCAACAGCAGGGTCCCCTCAGGCACAAAGGATCTGGTGGCCCCACCACACGATATTCCCAACCAAGCACATGCATTTCACAGCTCAGCATGGCCAGGGCTCTTCTGCTCCTTGTCCTGCTTCACACGCCATAACAAGCAACACCAAGATTTCCAAAGACAAACAGAAAAGTGGGGCTGGCTTCAGCAGGCACAGACACCCTTCCCCAAACACCCAGGAACACAGGGATCAGCCGTGTCCCTGAGCTCCTGTGAGCTCACCCATCCCAGCAGGGTTGGAGCCCCCCAGCCACTGATCCGTAAGCCAGTCATGTAGTGACCAACTCCACTTGAGACCACCAAGCTGTATTCACATGTTGACAGAGCTCTAATTGGTTTATCTGGTTTAACTGGCCTATAAAAGGAATCCCATTTGAACATATTATTTGTCTCAATTTATGAGCCTCCATGACAATCCCCTACCTTGGGCAGCTGTGACCCAGCTCGGAGCTCACCATCAGACCACGTGGAGATTATAGACCCCCATTTCCAAATTCTGTTTCAGAGAACAATTTCACTATAACTTACACAGCATTGGGACTAATGCTGGGGTTTTTTTTCCCTTCCCTTCATTTCAAGATCATTACAATCCAT
The DNA here is from genome assembly GCA_013401175.1 of Xiphorhynchus elegans. Lineage (NCBI taxonomy): Eukaryota > Metazoa > Chordata > Aves > Passeriformes > Dendrocolaptidae > Xiphorhynchus > Xiphorhynchus elegans. The sequence goes on from VZUH01001546.1 coordinate 85,401, forward strand.
TCTATAAATCAGCCTGTCCTTTTAGTGCAATTACTCTGAAAAAAAAATGCAATGCAGCGGTGAAACTTTTCACTCAACAGTGGCCATGCTCCAAAAGAGACTGGAAAAATGTTACTTCCACTCTGAAAAACAAACATTGATTTTTAATTGCCTAAAAGGACAAGACAATTTCCAATTCTGCTGAGAGATTACTACTTTGGAATAAATATTTATTGATACCTACATCTCACCTACTTAGTCATTTACTTTTTTAAAAATATGCACATTTTAAAACAGGTTTACTTTCTCCTCCATCATAAAAAATGCAGCCTGCATTTCTCATTCATGAGGGTTTCATTTTTAATCTGCCATCTCAGACAGGTTCAGGCTGCATTTGTGGCGAGGACAGGCATGAGAAAAATAAAACTTTACTTTTAGAAGAAAGAGTGGGGAAAAAACCCCAAAACCTCCAAATCTCTCCAAATCCTGTGTTTGCCTCAGAGAATCCCACAAGTCCTTGTGACAGCAGATGCAATTTGATGTTCATACTGGGTCCTTGAGTCACATTCTTCCCAGAGCACATTAACATGACATTTAGAAATACTGGGTTTGAAAGCTGTTCGAACAGCAAGAAGTTCCTGACTATTTCTGATCTGCAGGGCAGTAAGAGGAACAAGGGCAGTAATTAATTCCTCTCCCATTAGGGAAAAATTAAAAAAAGAAAGCAAAAAGTCAACCTCAAAGGAAAGTTTTCCCTGGAAAATGGCAAAACATCCCAAAAAAGCAGGAGCAGAGACACACAGCAAATACCACAGCTGTGCCAGCTACATAGAACAGGTCCCAGGTTTTTGGGATGCACCGTGCACACAAAGCACACTGGCTCGGGCTCCCCTACTGGCAAATTCACCTCAGCTGGTTGTTAAAGCCCTGCTAAGAGGCACAAGAACGGAGTGTGCACACACACCAGCAACACAGGGCACCTCAGCCTGGCATGAGCAGGAGCTCTGGAGGCATCTGCCTTGGCAGGGAAGGAGCTCACCCCAACTCAGCACCATGGACGTGTTTAAGGACATGCTTGAGCCCATTATTTTTAAAGGATTTGTCCAGAATTTGTCCAGCTTCTGGAACTGCTGCCCCAACACCAAGAAAAGGAGTTAAGCCCCATTTACTATATTCAAGACAGCAGTCAAGAATCCACCGTGCCAGCTGAAGGCAAAACAATGCCACCCACAGAAGACTGAGGGAGCATTGACTCGTGCACAGAGCAGTTATTTCCCACGGGACTGCACTGCAGGAAGGGTTGCTGGTTTATTAAAAGCTTTCACATGATTTCTGAATTCTTTCTTTCCTCCGCAGGCACCCCCATGCCAAAGTATTACAGATTAAAGCTACAACTAAAAGAATTTATTAACTAATAAAACAGCATTAAAACAACTAATAGAACATTGCAAGATTTCTGGCTGCCTCAGGATAATACAAAAATCCCCTAGTGTGGAAGGGAAGCTGGGACAGTTGGCTGGGGCTGAGCCAGGTCTCAGAAACATCCTCAATCTCTTCTCCAGGACATCAGCCCATTAAACTCAGAGCCCAATTCCCAACCCAGGCAGCCACCACACTGATTGTAGGGCATCAGTGGCTGCCAACATCCGTGCAGGAGAGGCCAGAAATAATCCTTCCTGCCCCATGCTTCTCCCCTTACTGGTATTGGAAACACCCAACTGGCCCATGCCCAAGATCACCCACCTCTGTGCCCATCCCTGCCCCATGCTGTTTCTATACCTCTCTCAAGGCTCAATTCAGAAGCAACACAGAAGACTCTGCCATGGGGAATCGAAAAAACAGGATGTCTTTTATGCTCTGGTAAAAAAAAAAAAATAAAAAAAAGGAGGAAAAGAAGTCTGGCTCCTGTGCTGACAGGTCTGAGGCATCACTCAGTTTGCTTCAACTGCATCATCGTCAGGACCCTCAGAATGAGATGATGACCCAACACTGCAGGTGGCAACTGCAGATCTATTGCATTGAAAAATAAATGTTTTGTAGCCTTGCAGGAGAGAGACCAGGGTGATTTCATCCCCTACACACCAAAGAACACCCAGGGCTAATAAGCTGCTAAGAGAAGTGCTGTAAACTTGCCTTGGCAGGAATCTCTTCCTCATCTCTCCACAAGGAGTTCATGGATCAAATGACAACCCAGCAGTGGCAGACAAAAAAGCCTTTAATACCCTTCTGGCTGCAAAAGGGACCCGTGAGCAGATAAACTCCCCACCCAGCAGTGCTGCAGGGATGTGGCAGCCATCCCAGCTCCAGAGGCAGGGGTTGTGCCCAAAGCCCTCTGTCCCACAGCTGGCAGGAGCAACAGACATGGGGCCAACATCAGAGCAGCCCCCAGCCTGCTTCAGAGCACACAGGGGGCTGAACAGAGCAGGTTAAAGCAGCAAGTCAGCAATCCTTAGCCAGCTACTGCTCACACTGGGGAAATCTTTTATTTTTTTTTAAACAGTTTCTCAACTCTATTGTGCTGTGGAGCACATCTGTCCCCCTGTGGTACCCACACTCCAGCCCCAGCACTGGGATACCTTCAGGTTAGCAAAGGACCAGGAACAAGAACCACCAAGGGGGGCTGAGATGCCTTCAACAAAGAGGTGAAGACAACAGAAGAGGAAAAAGAGCAATGCCTAGGGCTGGCTACAGGCCAGAGGAGAGCAAGGGGAAGGACCAGCAGCAGAACCCTGTGACCTGTGCTTGCAGCTGGTAATTGCTTCCTCTGCTTTGAGCAGGAGCTGTACCAGAAACTTTTATATGAGGGTTACTAATTTCTGGCTTGTAGTGCCATGTGCCAGCTGAGCCCAAAAAGCCTAACAAAGCAACAGGCACATTCTCTGCTGAGTCCATCCAGCTGTGCCTGAGCAGAGGGAACTTTCCTCCCTTTGCATCCTTTGCAGAATAGGGCATGAACAGCTTTCACTCCTGCCTGCACACACCACTCTGCTCACAGCTAGTTTAATAGCATAATTCTTAATTCAGGCACATGCATGAAGTGTGAAACAGATCCTGTGTGCAGAAAAGTGGTATTTACTGATGGAGATCATTTTTGCAGCTGATGGACTAGAACTGCTCCCACTGTGTGCTCTGATGCTGTACTATCAACAGAGCAGGCATTTTCCTGCTTTTCCTGTATTTCCTTTACATCCCAAACAGATGGGTTTGTTGGACAGTTAGCCACCTGAATCTGCTACATTAGAAGCAACAGGAACTTCAATCCAGCCCAAATATCCACCTTGTCTTTTGTAAGGACTTTTTTCAACAGACCCCCAGGATCCACCTCTAATACCAACAGGCAAGTAAGGCAAGACAGGATAGCTGTCCCAGACATCCACAAGGAAGAGTTATTCAGAAAGAAAACATGTTGTTTTCTTCACTTAAAAAAATAGTAATACAAAAAACAGGAGCACAGTTCATTCAGTCCAATCAATCCCATGTGCTGAGTTACATCAGTACCTGCGAGTTTCCACCAACAGATCCTCTAGAAGGTATTTCCACACTTCAGATTTGTTTTCCTATTAGGAAACAAAGGATTTAAGGCTAAAGCAGACATTTGGTTGCCAGCATTGCCTCTGTGTTCTCCACTACGAGATTCAGACACATTTTTTCCCCCTCACTGAGCTTCATGTTGAGCAGACTGGCTGTGATTGCCAGTCCCCCATCAACTGCTCCTCCCCATGCACAAACACCCAGAGCCACCCTCCAAAGGAATATGCTAATATCTGTCATTCAGCTGAGAAGAAAAAGGATCTAAAACGTTATTAAGGATGAACAACCCCAGCTCTTTGGAGGGGGGCTGAAGCTGATGACTGACAAACAGCCGGCAACAGAAATGCATCAAACTTATCAAGACAAAATGTGTAATTGCACACACACGATGCCACATATGGGGCATTCCAGCACAGCCAGCCATCTGCAGGAAGGGAATATTTTAAAGTCACTCAGAAAAGGAAAAATACAGGAAAAAAGGGGGGCATTTTATAATTTCCCCTCTAATTTTCATCTCTTGCATCAATTTTTACCAACAATTCCAAGAGGCATGACATATGCTCTGGTTTGAAAAGCTTTCTTTCTCTGATGTGACTGAAAATGAGGGGTTATTAAAATTGGGAGCTGTGATTTCGGGCCAGCACAGCCACACCACTGAGCAGCACAGGCCACAGGACAGAAACTGTGAAGTAAAGTATAAGCAACAACTTGGAGACAAATATTTTATGTTAAGCTCCTGATTAGTGGGGCAGGGTCTCCCTTCTCAATAATTATTCAAGCAAGCCAAATACAGACAATTTTATAATGCCAAAAGATAAGGGGAGGAAGAGGAGTATGCTGATTTAGCTGGTATTTGGCTGGTGGTTCAGAGTGCTGCCTTGTCTGTGAACAACTGCAGCCCAAATTACAGGCTACATTCTGTTCTCTTACACCAGCCACATCAACACCAGCATAAGTGGCATTTTGGGTATAAACCCAGGCAAGGTTTGATGCAAGTTTCACAAGAATTATTCCCCTTTAAAGTAACTTCCCACTCTTTCTAGTCTGACCAACCTCAATGCTCCAGTGAGATCCAATTCCATTTCATACCCGCTGGTCAAAAAAAAACTTCAGACAGACTTGAGCAAAACCCCTGTAATTAAGCAGCCTGCTCAGGAAGCACGACTTCAACAGCAGAAGCAGCACAGCGAGTGCCTGCAGTCCCTGTTAAAATTAGTAATGGCTATCCAGAGAGAAAATGCTGCCCAGGATTGCCAATTCCTTCCCCCACCTCCACCAGCCCTACCGACCCTGGCAGGCTGCGCTCCTGGGATTTTCCTATTATTTTAATTCTTTTTATGTGATACCTCAGACAAAAGGTAACCCCCAAGTCCCTTCAGCCTGTGAAGTGCAAGCATCCGTCAAACTGACAGGAAAAGCAGCACAATCCCCTCCAGCCTGGATAAACCATGTTATAAAGCACACGTGCCTGCCAGCACCGAGCCAGAGCTCCCACATGGTGAGGATGGAGCCAGTGGGTGGGCAGGGAGGGCTGCAGTGCCCCCAGGAGCCCCCAGAGCACCTGAAGGGGCACATGGTGGTGGTGCACACCTGGCCATCCCTCTGCATCCCTCTCCACATGCCACCACATCACACGACACATGGAAGTTTGGCAAGCCGTGATGGAGAAGCAGGGGAGAGCCTGGGGTCCTCCTCAGGGCAGAGCCCCCACCATCACATCCTGAGCCCCCTCACCAGCAGCACACACAGTGGATGCTCCTCAAGGCAGCAAAGGTACAGGCGAGGCAGGCTGAAACCTCGCTCAGCAGTGACAGGATCCATGCAAATGGATCTTGTCAAATGGATCAGCAGGAAAAGCAGCACGGAGAGTGGGTTTGGGACAGGCAGGCACACTACTCTGCAGCAGAAGGCTTATGATCACTGAAGCCTGTGCTCGCTGCGTGTCCACCCAAAGCAGTAACAAAGTCATTATGCTAAAAATTCACACCATTTAATAAAAACAAGGCAGACTCATTTTCTTTGTCTCCTGACGTCTTAGACTGTAAGGCAAGACTGGGTTTGGTTTTCAAGCCTCAGCCTGCAGTTACCCAGGCTAGGCTTTTGTTTGGGGGTAAAACAATTTAAGAAAAAAAAACCCAAACCTCTTCCTTGATTAATTGTATAAAACTGGGACAAGGGACTTTGCTTTAGCAGCATACCAAGTGCTGTAAGAAAGCTACCACTCCTGTTAACCAATAAGCTCTCAAGTGTCCAAATGGAATTAAACCATCTTTTTAACAGCTAAATTCACAACAGCATCTGACTTCATGAACAGTTCACTAATTCCAGCAGAAATGCTCAAACTTCTGTGCCAGTGCAGGCTGGAAAAAGCTGCAGCACTGTTAGGAGGCCATTTGGGACTTGGTATGCAATCTGCATTTTAAGCCATGGGAATGACAAGCTTTGCTAAACCCTGACCTTGACAGCCGTGTGTGTTCATAAGGGATTTCATCTCAAATGTCATTTAATGCTCTGTAATTATCACAGCATTCAACAGCACCCCACTAGTTGCTATGTTTATTTGCAGCCATTACGTTAGAGAACATCAGTCTGGGGGCTTTTAATCCTTCAATATGCATAAAGAACAACCACACCTTCAAACCAGGATAAAACAGGAGGGGATAGGAATACCAGCCAATTAGAGGCATTACATTATTAACAGAATTTCATTCATATACTGGTCTACATCCCTTAACTTAAAAGCTTTTCTTTTCACTGCAGAAAACTATAATGGAAACTCACAGCCTTGCACAGCCAACTCACTGGTGTGCCAAACACACAGCACCCAGGACTCTACGTGATGATGATCAATGTTATGATGACCAATGTTACCTTCTCGTGCTTCCACGTACTTCTCTGCAGCTTCTCCTTCCCCCACACAAAACCACACGGAACCCCTGAAGCACCAACTGCAGCCACAACAGCAGGTGAGGAGAATCAATGAAAGGACAGATTTTTGGGAGCTTGGAGTCACACCCATGGGCAGCCACCACTCGCCCCCTTCAGCACCAGCAATTGTTTCACACAATTAGGTTTAAGTGATATTTATGGGTGGAGGATTTGGGAGCCACCTCCTCAAGTCCACGGATCACACACAGAGCTGGGTACCAGCTCCCTGCTCCTTACTAGGGGCCATCCAGCCAAGGACAGGTATGGGACATCTGTCTGAACAAGGATATCAGACAATCACAGAACAAATTGGTTTGGAAAAGAACTTTCAGATCATTGAGTCCAGCTATTAACACAGCACTGCCATGTTCACCACTAAACCATGTCCCCAAATGCCACAGCCACATGTCTTTTGAACAGTTCCAGGGATGGTGATTCCACCACTTGCCTGGGCAGCCTGTTCCAATGCCTGACTGCTCTTGCAGTGCAGAAGTTATTCCTAATACCCAACCTAAACCTGCCCTGGTGCAACTTGAGGCCATTTCCTCTGGTCCTGTCACTTGTCACCCAGGAGAATAGACTGACCCACACATGGCTCCAACCTCCTGTCAAGGAGTTGTAGGGAGACATAAGGTCACCCCTCAGCCTCTCTGTCCCCAAACTAAACACCCTCAGTTTCCTCAGCCATTCCCCATCAGACTTGTGCTCCAGACCCTTCTCTGGACCTGCTCCACCACCTCAGTGTCTTCCTGGTAGTGGAGGGGCCCAGAACTGAACCCAGGGGTCAAGGTGCAGCCTCACCAGTGTGAGTACAGGGGGACAACTGCACTTGCTTTACTTGCATCTTATTACTTCCTCTACCACAAGAGATACATGGATTTTAACATATTTCTTGCAGTACAACTGAAAAAGACAAATCAAGTTGCTGTTGGCTTCTTTGTCAGTTTTCCCCAGTAAAACATAAATATGCTTGAAATAAAATTCATGGCATGGTTTCTGAGCTGTGTGTGTCAGGTGACAACCACGAGTTCAGGTCTTACTCCTGGCTGTGATCAAAATCCTTCCAGTGGCGAGCCAAGACAGACTCACAGTCCTTCTGCAACATCTGACTTGGGGCTGGGAGTGGACATGACCTGCAAGGCACCAGAGTCTGAGATCAAGACAAGTGGCAGCATTGGGAAGCTGGTGGGTTTTGTTACTGTTATGCATACTGAGCTAAAAAGGGAGACAAATATGAACACTAATATATTTTGATCATGAATTAAACAGAAGAGGAGAAGTGTGCTCTTCAGAAGGGAGTGCTACAGGAAAGTAAATAATGAGGCACATAGCCAGAAACAGGCTCAGATCAAAGGGAGGTTTACAGACAAACCAGACAGTTCAGTGCAGATAACTGTAGAGTAATGACGACTTTGATGAGTCTTTATCACACATGCCTCTGTGTCAATGACTGCAAGAAATAACAAACACAGAGGAAGGCTCTGCTGACACTTGTGTACATCATTAATGAAGAATGAGGAACTGAAAACACAAACACCCCAATGCTGAGAACAAACACATAGAGGCTGCATTGGAGGAGACTCTGGGCAGCCCCGAGGTTGGAAATGCACTCCACAAAGTAGAGAACATTCAAAATGTTCATATGTCACCTCAAATAGCAAACACTTCTGCATTAGAGTCATGCCTGTTCGAGGCATTGCTCACTGGAGGGTGGTGTCAGTGGCAGAGATTCATCACATTTAACGATGCCAGAACGAACTTTAATATTTCACAGTTATGTGCAGTTGGACATTACTATACCCCCTGAGCCCTATATGCCCTAAATCATCTTTGTTAACTCATGTAATCTGCACATGGCACTGGGTAATCATTTCAAGCTGGTTCTATTGGTTTAACTCATGCCCCTTGTAAATTTACTGACCCAAGTTAATTCAATAAGTTGAACGGAAAAATTCATGCACGTGAACAGCACCAGTTATATCAACAGCAAATCACCTCTTCCTATCAACTCTGCAACTCTGTACATAAATCAGAATTTAGGGAAAAGGCATCTTTGAAAACAGCAACATAACAGAACAGAAAAACAGCAGAACTAATAAAGAGCGAGACCATGAGAGGGAAGAGGGAGCCAAAAGCAGAGGGCACACGCCAATGGCAGATGCCAGTCCCAGGGCTGGGGCAGCAATCTGAGCAGCAGAGGTAACTTGGAAACTGCAATCCCTGTCCTGGAAAGTTAGCTGGACCAGATGAGCTCCAGACATCCTTACCAGCTTAAATTATTCAGTGACCAGACTGGAGAGGTCAGACCTAGACAGGAGGCTCCTAAGGGGCAGAATTTTTTACCTCTTACACCTCTGTTGAATGCCCAGTGAGGACCAGAGCACTCAGTAACTCTGTACTCCTCCAGTAATTCAGCACACTGAATTTCTTGCATTGTCTCCCACGTTTCACATTATATATCACCTTATGAATATTTTAGTCTCTCCCACCACTGAATCACAAAGCCCAGTCCAGGCTGGGCCACTGTGAATCACAGGTTTTATTTGTATGGGCAAACACGAGGGGTCTGCCAAGGCACAGTCACTCCTGAGGCCAAGCACAGCACCAGGCACAGCTCTTATCAGCATTCCACATCATTCAGTTCCCTGCACTTTAAAAATAAAAATAAAAAAAGACAAACACAAGCACCTGGGCAGCAAAATTATGCCAAGTGACAGTCCAGTGGTCCTTCAGAGGCATACCCAGGACCCATCGGGGGGTCTGCGGATTAAACGATTAAACCCCCTGGCTTTAGACAGAACAAATCCAGGGACATTTCTGCAGACTGACCACTATTTCCACGTGAACCAAGAGACAAAGGAAGCCTCAGAAAGAAGCAGCAAGGTTCACACTCTCCCAAGGGAGGGGACCCCAAAGCAGGGTGTGAGCACACTGAGGATGCTGCTGGCAAAGGGCACACAGCTGGCCCAGTGCACACAGCATCCCCAGTGGGCATACAGGGCTGGGGAGGACAGCACAAAACCTGAGGGTCATTATCCTCTACAATAAAAATGCCATCCTTGGCTAACAGCATTTAAGGAAGGAAAGAAAGCAGCCTGGGCATAAAACAGGATTAGCTGACTTCTGCAAATCATCTTTCTGGTCTTGTTGCTTAATGCACAGCAGACACACAAACTATGTGTGGTTGTAAGAAACACTGGTACTTAGAAGAGAGGCGAGGGAGAGGCACAGCCCTGCAGGCTGTCTGGGGACACTCCTACTTCCCACTTGCTCCTCTGATGGAACAGGGAATTTCTCCTAGGACCTTTCTGTAGGGGGAGATTAAAACAAACAAACAAAACCCACCAAACACACACCTCGAATTTCTGGAAGACAAGACTAGAATTCAAGATCATCTTACAAAGTGCAGAGACAATTCAATTAGCTCAACCAAGAGCCCAGAGATGTCATCCACCAGGAGCCATGTGGACCCACAAACACCAGGATGGGCAGGAGCACAGCAGGAAAAGCACCCAAGGCTGCTCAAGTGGCAAGAACAGGCAGGCAGGAGTGGTGATGCCAAGCACCATATATAAAACAGGAGAACTTTGCCCTCCTCTGTCATCAAAGGATGAAATATTAAGTGGATCTCAAATGCACTCTGCTCTGCCAGATGTTAAGGAGTCATCCACAAGTAGAGACCTACAAGAAATAATTCTGGTATTTAGCTGACAAGACACATGATGCAAAAGGAAAAGATAAGTTGAAATGAAAAAGGTGATCCCTTTTTGAAACGAAAAAGGTGCTGCATCTCTTGATTCCCCTCCTCCCTGGAAAAGCACAACAAGGAGCAGGCTGAAGCAGAGACTTACATCTCCTGGGAACTGCCAGCATAATTATTTGCTGACCAGTCTACAGTAGCTGGGACTCCTGGGACTAAGATGTTCATCAGTCAGCCCAGCTTCTGCCTGGCAGCCCCCAGGGACCACATCATTCAGTGCAAGGAAGTCACCAGAACATCCTGGCTGTGTTCCTGGATGTCACTCCTCTTGCAAATAAGGCAGAAAGGTCAACATGTAAAAATCCACCTCAATACCACCAACACCTTGGGGTCCCCGAAATGAAATAGTGGAAAACTGTCCTGTCATGTGAGCCATGACAACACAGTGCTTGCAGATTTTATAAACTGATGGTTACTTCCTGGGATTTTCTTTCCCCTTGTAGGACAGAAAAAAACTCACAAAAACCAGACAGCCACTGCTTTGGAGCTAAACTCTATAGAGATTCTCCAAACTCTGATCCACTCCTGTCCAAGGACTGGGAACAAATGAACTCACTGGGGTGCTCCCAGACTGGTGCAAAAGCAACACAACACAGGGAGGAGTTAAAAAACAAAGCATCAGCATGGGAGCTGCATTTCACAGAACAGGAACCCGGTGATGAGCACTAAAGGGCTTATCCAAAAGCCCAAAGTCAGCTACAGGGCTCACATTTAGAAATATTACACAATTCATGACATTACAACAACATAGTCCCTCTCCCATTGCCACAAGGAGGAGGCCAGGCAGGTTCTGCCTCATTGGTTTTACTGTCTTTCTGGTGGAAAATGTTACCTGAAAGTCTGGAGCTGGTTTCAAGTGAAATGTCAGTAGTTGTTTAAAGTAATTGTTACTTGTCATACAAAATTTGATCTGAACAGCAGCAGAGTAGCATTTACCAGCAACAGGGACCCCTGGAGATCCACGCACAGGTACATGGCACAGCAAAGTGGCACCTGTGAGCTGAGCTGCTCCCTGTGCTCATTTAAAACATCAACATCTTGGTTACAACTCATCTGTCTCCCTTAGTGCCCAAGCTATACTGGACAAACAAAAAAATGACCTCATGCCATGCTAATGTAATCAATATTTCATGCAAGGCAGATACAAGTTTAGGTGGTCTGTCCAAATGCAAATTCGAAATAAAAAGCAAAATTCCCTTTAGAGCCTGGCATTAGCAAGCCATTTCACAAGGAAGGGAATTTTCAGTAAATTGCACATTTAATTTCCATGTTATGGGAAGTGGCTTCCCTCAGTTCTTACAGCAGTCACCTCCTGCTATTAATGACCACAAGCAATGCAGTGACCCTTATAACGTCTGATTTCACAGCAAATATTTTAATTTCTGAAGGTGAAATGTGAGACGTACTCTGCTATAACACTTATCTTTATGGCTCTCTTAATTCTTTAGGATTTATCGTCTCCACTAAAAGCACACAGAACATAATTGAAATAGATTTTTCAAGATATATCTGGAGTATTTAACCTACCTTTCCTTGTTAGCCTTTTATATTGTATTATTCTAACACATTAAAAAAATATTTTCACAGTAAGAGCTCACCAGCAGCCTTTTAAACTTAAAAAAATGGTTTAAGAAAAACCTCCACATTGGTTCTGGCAGTAAAGACTTTCGGAAATCAGAACTTGAGGGAAGGCTCTACAGCCTCAAGATTCTCCTATTTTGTCCAAATGGATCGGTCTCTCAAATAAAAGCATCAACACTTCCTGAAATTATGTCTCAAAACAAAATGTGCAATTTCAGGGATCTTAGAAAGGTACAAACATGACAGTGCAATGAGTCTCCAGTGCATAGAGAACAACTGTGGTCCAAGCAAGACACAAGGATAAAAAAAAGAACATTTTCCAAAATTTTTCCTGCTTACAGGAGTCCCACTGTGCTCTGGGAGAGGCTGCCACACCTCTAAGTTTGAGAACATCACCAAGAGTGGCTTTGCAACCCACCAAATTTCTGGGTTTCA
>VZUH01001547.1:0-26430 GCA_013401175.1 Xiphorhynchus elegans
GCTGTGTTAATAAGGGGACTCGATGATCTCAAAGGGCTTCTCCCATTCTAGGATTTCTCCTGGGGATTTGGATGTCCAGCCCACACCTTTGCCCCTCCACTCTGTTCTCTGTGCCGGGACATCCCTCAGCTCCAGCAGCTTTCCCACCCCATGGATGTGTTTATGGAGGCAACCAGAGGTCCCTCAGCCACCAGCCTGTGACTTATCCATGTTCCCACTAAAGTGGGCTGTATTTTTCCCCTGGGAGAAGAAACTCAGCCTGTCCTCCAGACTCTCCAGCTGCATCAGGAAGCTGGAGGTGGCAGGGATGCTTTTTGAGGGCAGAGTGAGGTGTCTTTTGGGGTGTGTTTCCCCCTAATTTCCACGGATCCCTGCCCTGGGAACGCTGCAATGGAGCTGCCCACCGAGGGCAGGCTCAGCCTTGCAAGGTCAAGCCTTGGTGACCCCTAAAACCAGGGCTGGGAGAGGCCAAACGTTGGCATCTGTGGTGGAGCTGCTTGGAAAGCCTCCAGTGCTGCTCCTCCCTCGCCATCCAAAAGCAGAGAATTCATCAAAGCCGAGCCGTTCCATGGAAATGCTGATGGCAAAGTGCCCCTCTGGGGGTGACCTTGAGCACTTGGAGAACACTGGGACACCGTTCCCGGAATGGATTGCGTTTGCTTGGAGGTGGCTCTTTCCTGGAAGCATTTTAAGGATCTTTAAATGCGTGTAAGGAAATCTACCTTGGCTTGTGAGTGCAGGGTGGTCTTCTCCACGCCTTGGCTGTTTCCTCACTGGCTATCCAGGCGTTTCTGAAATCCCAGGAAACCCTCAGAAATCCCTTTCCCCCCACCCTGCTCCCAAGCTCCTCTCCCATTTTCTTGTCAGGAAATAGGCAGAAAACTGTCGCGTTCCTATTGATCTGAACTCCCTCAGCCAAGGCAAGACTCGGCTTGCAAAGAATGTGGATAATTTCTGGGCAGATAATAAGGAGAGGGAGAGCAGGAGGGAAAAGCAGTTTATCTTTCATTCCCCTCAGTGCTGCTCCTGAGGCTTTGCCCTACCCAAGAGAGTTATTCCTGATTATCCCAAGTGGATTCATTGACATGGGGACCTTCCTCTGACTCTGCAACCCAATTTTAATCAGTCCACTGTGGCTGCAAGTGCTAAACAGCATGGAAAAAAACCCCAACCAGAAATTCCTTTTCTCCCCAAATCCACCCTCAGAATGAATCCTTTTGCATCCTTGCAGATCCTGGACTAAGCTTTTCTCCACAGGCTGGTCCCTGGGAACAGGGCAGGAATCCAGCCTTGCTAATGCACTGAGTCACTCTCCAGAATGCTCCTTGTGCTGGCACGAACCAGAAGCCCTGACACATTTATTTCTACTTTTTTTTAATAGAAAAGCCCTAGCAAGGGCAAATATATAACTTGTGAGACAGTCTCCCGGCAGAAGAACAGCTTCACTAAACAGATTTATGGCATCAGGAGATCCTGGGCTGCAGGAAGATGCCAGGCAGCTTTGCTGGGTGTGGAAGAGAGAGGCACACTCAGTTCTCCATCGTGTCCTTCAATGCTTAAATGGGCAAAGGCGTGAAAATAATTGAAGATCTCCAGCTCAGCTCCTCTTTGCAGCAGGGGATGATGCTGAAAAGGGAGGAGAGGGTGTTTGGAAGTGGGAAACGGCGACTCCAGTGCATTCTGGCTGAGGGCAGGGCATGAAAAGCCCAGTCCTGCTGGCAAAACACAGCTGAAGGCCAGAGGGACCAGCAGTGGTTAGAACTGAAATGGAAAATCCTCTTAAAAAGGTGCCCCTCTGGGTGAGGGGAGTATTGGCAGCTTCAGGTCTCATGTGGAAAATATGAGTGCAGGCAAATTTCTACAGAGCTCAGCCCTTTCCCCCCTTTCTCCAGCTCCAAAGGGACTCATCTGTTTCTTTGCAGAGCAGAGGGAGGTGAATCCACCCCTGAATTCTTCACTCCATCCTCAGGCTGCTTTTTTTGCCTTGATGGCATCACTTGGGAAAACAAATTGTCCTCCTCATCCTCAACATCTGCCCTAAGCAGAGGTGGGAATAGGATGGGAGAGGATGGGATATAGGATGGGAAGAAGGTGGGTTTAACCCTCTTGTTTAAGACCCCACATTAAGGGCAAAAGGGTCTTGACTGAGGGAAATAGGACAGAGGGACCTTTGCAAAGATGGCCCATTCCTAAGTTATGAGCCAAAATCCCACCCTTGGAAGTGTCCAAGGCCAGGTTGGACAAGGCTTGGAGCACCCTGGGCTAATGGAAGGTGTCCCATGGCAGGGGGTGGCACCGGGTGACCTTTAAGATCCCTTCCAACCCAACCCTTCTGTGACTCTGAAAACTCCTGCCAAGTCTCATTCTGCTTAAAAAACACACTATTTTGCCAAAACAGGGTCAGCTTCTTCCTTCCTTCCCTGGGCACTGCTGGGTGTTCTGGGTGACTGGGGACACTAGGGACAGTGGGGACAGTGGGGACACTGCCCTTGCTTGGGCAAGCTGAGAGCACAGGGCAGGATGGGCACGGACAGCACATCTGTGGATAACGTGCCTTTAATTACTATTAATGACTTAATCAAGACAACCACATTAATTGCTCCCAAACGAGCTCGGGCCATGTCCAAGCTGTAAGAGAGACACAAAGTGATTTAAATCCCATCCCCTGCGGGCCTGGCCCCACTGGGATCACTGGATGGAGAGGGAAGCAGGGATGGAGGGGGATGATTTATCTCCCCCTTGCTGGTCCATCCCCCTGTCTCAGCTCATGGAGCTGGACAGGGAGATGCCAGGGAGGGAGAATCCCAGCTCTGGCTGGGATCCCAGGGCAGGAGAGGAGCAACTCACAGGGGAGCTGGGTCTGCTCCACCCCAAAAATGTCCTTTCCATAATAGGGGGGGGGGGTGAGCTGAGGCTGGAAGGAGCGTGGCAGAGAGTGGCTTCTTCTTCCTGACCTGCTGAGGAGGGTGGGAGGTGGATCCTGCCCAGGCCAGAGCTGCCAACAGGTGCTGACAAGCAGCAGCACCCTCAGGAATTTGGGATATTTGTTGTCTGAGTGGCCCTGGCTCTGCCAGGTGTAACACTGGTACGGTGTGATCCTCCTCAGATCCTGCACAGGGGCTGGGAAGGGAAAGGGAAGAACTGATGGGAATGATAAAACCGAGATTATTGTCCCAGCATCGGGGCTTTGCCTCTCCCTAACCCCCTCACACATGCCAGGGGAGGCCCAGCACATCTCCCCAGCTTCCAGGAGGGACACAGGTGGGATCCTGAGGTGGGCTTGAGGGAGCAGAATGTCCCCACGGCAGGGACAGACCATGTTATTGCTTTGTCCACCCCTGGCTCCAAGGCAGAGCATCCTCCCTGGAGACCCAGCCCATCCCAGGGCACAGGGCTGGATGCCAGCATGGATGGGTAAGGCTGAGCGACCCCTTGGCATCATCTGCAGTGGCCCAGGGAAGGAGAAAGCCCTTCCTGGTGGCCCAGAGGCCCCCCAGAGGAATTCAAGCTATGCAGGGAGCAGAGGTCACCACAATCAGGGCGGCTGGAAAAGGCAAAGATAAAGCCAATAAATCAGGCTGTGGGAAGAGGAGAAGGGCACAAGTGCACGGAGCTGCAGGAGGATGGTACAAGGAACCCCCCAAGGCTGAGGGAGGGGGGATGTGAGGGCTAAACTGGGCTACAGACCAGCCTGGAGATGGGGGGGCCACCAGGGTGAGGGGAGCTAAAAGCATCCCTGGGGGAGAAGTCACCTGTTTTCCCTCTGTCAGTTTTTTTTAAAACTCCCAACAAAACAACAACAACTAAAAAAGGAAAATGTGGGGGGAAAAAAACAAACCAAAACAAAAACAAACCAGAAATAAAAAGCCCTCAAAATTACCATTTTGCTTCGATGTTTTGGGATTTTTATGTTATTCCCACCATGGCAGGTGATGGTGTGTGATCAGGGCTGAAGAAGACACAAAACCCTCCTTAAAGAACTTCACAAATGGCTAGGAAGTATTTTAAAAGATGTGATTCTTTTTACTGCTTGGACAGGAGACCCCCCTAAGGCTTCATCCCCCTCGTGGCTTAGGGGAGATGGATGGATGGGTGGATGGATGGATGGATGGGTAGATGGATGGATGGATGGATGGATGGATGGATGGATGGATGGATGGGTGGATGGGTGGATGGATGCACATCCTGGTCACTTAGCTGGTGACTTTCTCCCCCTTTCTTGAGCCCTCCAGGTGCAAACTGGTACCCAGACACACATTTTTGGGACACAGAAGACATCAGGCAGCTCTACTGGCTTGCAGAATAAGCTCCTGGTGAAAACCCGTGCTGGTCCATGCTGTGTGCCATCAGGAGAGCGGGAACAAACCCACAGCAGATGCTCTGGATCTCCTCCCACCCGGTGTGGTCAGAGCTGATACCGATACAATCACAGCTCCCACGAGAAGATCCTGAGAACCCCGCAAAGTGAGAAGGGAGATGGGAGCCTGTGGAGAAGCAGAAGGGGAACGTGACCCTCGGAGCCTCCAAAAATAAACAGGGAGCTCTGTAGTCTCATGGCTTTAAACTTCATTTCACACACATGGCTGGTGGAGGGGCATCTCCAAACCCACCATCCTAGTCCTGAGGACCTTTGGAATGCTTTGTCCAGTCTCCCCCTTGGCAGAGGAGCTGGAGTGTCGCTGACACGGAGCGCCCACGAGGCTCGTGCAACTAGGTGACTTGCTGGAGAAGAAAGAGAAAAATAAAAGCTATAAATATCCTGAGGGAGGGAAGAATTCATCACTCACTCAGCTCTTATTATACAGCAGACAGAGCTGTTACACAAACCCTGCCACGAAGGAGGGCCCAGGCATGAATCTCCCCTCAGGAGATATCCAAGGATCCAGCCCCAGAGGTGATATCCAGCCATCCTCGGAGCCTCTGCCCCCACCACGGATTCCTGGCCATATTCCTGGGGTAATTCCTTTGGGAAAGATCTCTGGGGAGCAGAGGGTTCTGTGTCAGGAAAGAAATAGCATCTCCCTTGGAAGATGCTGCCCACAAAGGGCTTCTGCCTCGAAAGGACTGAAGGGAAGCAATGACCATGACCTGCCCACTGTCCACAGCCTTCAGTGAGCTCCCTAAAAGATCTGGGGAATGGTTTTTTAGGATGAATAAAACAGGAGAGAGGGGAAGCAGCATCACAAGCCCATCTCCCCAGGCTTCCACTGTGTGTCCTGTGGTGTTTCCAGGGCCAAATGGGCTGCAAGGATAACTGCAGCTCCCTGCTTGAAGGCCGGGGACCTTAAAAACCATCCAGTTGCAACCCCCCTGCCATGGGCAGGGACACCTTCCTTCCTTCCTTCCCTTATTTCCTTGATGGAGAGGAGGAAAGGAGCTGCTGAAAAAGCCTGAGGGCTCTGGGGATGAAACCTGTGGCATCACGGAGAGGGCTGGACACTGAACTTCGAGATAAGGCAGATGCCTGGAATAACCCAAATAGCCCAGATAAACCCTGCTCTGGGCTCTGGCACATCCACCCACCCATCCATCACCCCCCTGGAGCCTCAGGGCTGCTCTGACCTCCCCCAGGTCGCCACAGCCACAGCCACAGCCACTCCACGTTCCAGGTGTCAGGATTGCCCAACACAGGGTTTTGAAGGCTTTGAATCTCCAGTCGGTGGCCTGGGCTGCTCCCTCTGGCTTGGAGAAGCTCCCAGGGGTTGCAGTGGGATCCAACCAGCCTGGCAGTGACCAAGGGGGACCACCAGGGAAGTGTCTACAGCAACAAGGACTCTGCTCATGGGCCACCCCCAAACCTTGTGGGATGCTGCTCTCCATAAAGTACAAGGTCGGGAAGGGACTCTGAGGGATTCATTCCACGGGATGAGCTCGTGTCTGGGCAGGACAGAGCTGCAGCTGACAGGGTGCTCAGCACCTTTTCCAGCCTCTCCCCAGGGAATGCTGCCAGCTCCTTGGCTCCAGGTGGAAGAGATAGTGAGGGCTTCTCCATGTCTCCCGTTTTCCAGCTCCTCCTCATGTTCTTCTCTCACTTCCCCCCAGCCTGTGAGTGCTGTGGCCAAGTCCCCTCATTCACCAGCAGGTCGAACTGTTCCCCGGAATAACCTCAGCTAAAGCCAAAGCTGAAGCTCCACATCTTCCCTCCCCTGGAATTCCAAAGGTGGGGAGCCCTGGGAAAGGAGGCAGCTGGGAAGGGGAAAATGGAGCAGGAGAGTGTTTGCTTCTTGTGGGCCCTTTGTTGGCTCTTGCAACAGGAGGATCAGCTCGCACAGGAGGCTGCAGGAGCCAGCAAGTTCTGCTCCTGTCAGCACTCCTCCCAGGAATTCCAGCCCTGGGTGCTTCAGCTGGGCTTCCCTCATAAATCCCCTGCATGCCATTCAGGTGCAAGCAGTTCCCAGGTTGGGATTTGAAGGCATTTTCATCCCTCTCCATTCCCAGCTGGAGCAGCAGAGCCTTCAGAGGAGCCCCTGGATGATCCCAGCAACTCTGCTCCACCAGGAATGTCAGCCATACTGGGCTTGTGTGCACACTGAGGCTTTGGGGGACCCCTGCCTTGTTTCCTCTCCCAGATTAGTCATTCTTCCCAAATTTCCTTCTTTTGTATCGGGATTCCCTGTGTTTCCTGCTGCAGGCTTCATTTTTCCCTGCACTATAAGCCCTTGGAAGTGTTTGTCCTGCCAGGGAGACCAGCTCCTCTGCTGGGCTATTTTTATTCCTCTTGCCATAGCATCTGAAGAATTGTTTTTTCCAGAATAATCTCTGGAGATCAGGAAGGGAAAGAAATCATCTGGGATGCAGTTGAATGGATTGAGGGCAGTTTCCTACACAACAGGACCCCAGTACCCTGCTGAGGTCTTTCCTATTGACACTTCAGGACTCAATGATCCCTGCAGGTCCTCTCCAGCTCAGGATGTTCCATGATTTAATTCGGAGGAATTTCGAAGCAGAGGCACGTTCTGGGATGTCCAGGTGCTGAAGGTGCCAATCCATGGGAGGAATGGGGGGGTTTCTCAGTCCACTGCACCTCTGAGTTTCTCTGCAGAGCTATTAAAGCCTCATCTGAGCAGACTCCAATACTTCCCTTGCTCTCAGCACACCCAGCCCCTGCCTGAGAAACAAGCCCTGTCCAGAAACAAGGTGGTCTTTAAGATCCCTTCCAACGCAGACCTTTCTGGCATTGCAAAGGCTTACCAAAATATTCCTGGGCTCAGCTCATCCTTCATGACCGCATGGGCATTTGGGCAGCCCTCTGAGGTAAACCCAGCCCTGCCCACCAGCGTGGGATGTTTGGAGCATCCCTTGGACAGGGACATGCAGACACTGGCATGGGAATCCTGCCCCAAGTCAGCAGCTGCCTGCTTCTGGCAAAGCTGTGCCAAGGGGATGAGGTTTTGCCAGCTTCCTGTCCTCCCTGGCTCCTTCCAGAGGGGTCTGTCTGGTCCTGGCAAGCCCTGGTGCCTCCCCCGTGCCAGCCATCCCTCCGTTCCACACGGATCAGCTACACCCGGTGGGTAATTCCACAGGGGGCAAGTCGAAACCCTTCTGAATTGTCTCTGTGGATGCTTGGAATGCCAAGCTGTGCTCAGCCAAAATGCCCAAAACCACGTGCTCTTCGTTGCATTCAACCCAAAAAATCCCCGTGTTTGGTCCTGGGGGAGAACATTCCCTGTAGTCTCCAGTTGCACCTCTGGATCGACCACAGAGGAGAAACAGAAAACCTGTGGTGTTTCTTTGCACCAGAAGAGCCTTTTCTGGGTGTCATCCACGCCATCCATCATTTCCAGATGATTTGTGGGACACAGCTGAAGGTCTGGCTATGCCTTAAACCCTCCAAGCTTTCCAAACAGGGCAATTCCCCCCCCCCCCCCCCCCGGGTTGATGGTTCTGGGATGTTTGAAAAATGGCATGTTTTAAAGCTCCTTTAAACCCCAGGAGGTTTCAAACTGACTCTTTTTCCCCCCAAAGGTGTGAACACCCCGAGGCTGCTGGTTCAGGGGAACCCCTTGGCCTGCTCTCCTCAGTTTCTCTGTGCTGATGCTGCCAGAGATGGGTCCCTCCTGGATCCCATCCTGTTCCCTTGCCATTGGTCCGGTCAGTTTGGAGTGCACTGATATCTCCTCTGACTCTCCCTCCTCACCCACCCCCGGCTGAACTTGGACCAGCCTGTTTCACCCTTCCCTTCGTGTTTTCACCTCACTGTGCCCATTTTCCTGCCATCAGGTCCATCCCCTCCCTTTGGGCTCATCCCAAAGGCTCTGAGCTCTCACCCCACATCCCTCTCTCCGTGTGGCCACCCTTATCCCTGAATCCTCCCTGGCATCCCCTAAACACTGCCCAGCCCTTCAGCAGCCTTTGATCGTTTATTCCCAGGCTGGACAGATTGTCTCTGTTGGGAATTACGGGGCACTAATTGGATTGAGAGCCAAGACTGCACCTTCCCCTGTAATGGAGCTTTAATTAATGCCCATCTCTTATTAACTGTTATCAGCAGGGCTTAGGCTTCCTATCAGCTGGTTGTGACCCCGAGATGAGCACGGATAGTTCTCACCTCCTTTGTTCCCCATCCCAGTGGTTTCCCCCTTCCCCTGATGACCGCAGACTGTGCATGTCACCATAAAGGATCTCTGTGAAGGGACAACGGGGCTTTCAAAGCCACCAAAGCCCCAGGAAAGTCCCTCCATGTCCTCAGGTCAGTGGCCAAAGGAGAACATCCCTGTGTTCTCCAGGGAACACACAGTTCACCTTTGTGCTTTTACCCAGGCACAGAATCTGTAATTGAGGGTGGAAATCGTCCAGGAGCGATTTTGAAAGAATTGGGGCATTTTCGTGTTCTTTTGTATTTTCCATTTTCTCATTTCTGGCTTTTAGGAAAAAAAAAAAAAGTAAGAAGAACAGAAAAAGAAACATTTTCTTCCTCTTCCCTTTTATCCCATTTCCCTCCCCCCCGTTAAAAAAGAAAAAAAGGGTATCAGCAATGAAAGTACAACACCACAAACCCAGGGAAACAGCAATATTTGGGAGAGAATGGTTCAAAACATGGAGAGCCGAAGGGGGAGGAATGAGACACGGAATCATTTCAGCTGGAAAACAAGCACCAAGGAAATGTCCCCGCTACAAATGGTGACAGTGACAACAGGCACGGAAAGGTCCCTTTCTCTCCAGCCTGGGGCTGAAGCTCGATTTGAGAAAGGTCAGGGACTGGTCAGAGGAACAGAAACATCCCCAAGGAGAGGTGCAATATCTCACTTTCACGTTAAAAACAGTGACAAAACCTGCTTGGGCTTGACTTTCCCCCATCCCCCGGCAATATTTCGGTTCACTATTTCTTGACAATCGCCGAATTGGCAGTTCTTGGCCCCTTTGGCACTTTCTCCTCCTTGTTTTGTGCTGTCCCCTGTGAAGTTCGGAGCTGGCGAGTGAAGAATTCGACCCTTCAGAGTTTCCAGGACTCCAAATCCCACCTTGGGTGTGTGAGTCTCCCTAAAAACCTGGACCAAACTGGGAGCAAAGCGAGTGGGAGAGTGGCAGGAGACAGCCCGGGCACCTCGTGGCAAATGGGGAGGAGGGAGAAGTTTGTGGAGGGTTAAATCATCTCATCCCCAGCCCTGCGTGAGAGCTGCCCTGGGATAATTCTCCTGCTCCATCCCGGAGCTCTTCCCGACAAAAGCTTCATTTGCTTTAATGACTCTAATTTGGAAGGCAATCCAGGCTGGCTTTCCTGTAGATGCCTGCCTGGAGCAGCCCTCCAGGAACTTAAAAACGGAGGAAACTGCCTTCAGTGGCATAACAGCTCCCTCAGGCTTGACAAAAACAGGGTAAAGGCGTCAACAAAACACTGAAAAGATGTTTTCCTGAGCTTGCTCATGCTCAGGATTTTGGGACAGTCAACTTCCAAGCCCTCAAGGCTGGAAAAAATCAGAAGCCCATCACAGACTGGTTTGGGTTGGAAGGGACCTTAAAAATCAGCCAGTGCCACCCCCTGCCATGGGCAGGGAAACCTTCCACCAGCCCAGGTTGCTCCAAGCCCCAGCCAGCCTGGACTTGGACTCTCCCAGGGATGCAGGGGCAGCCACAGCTTCTCTGGGAAATCCATCCCAGCCCCTGCCCACCCTCACGGGGAAGGATTCCTTCCCAATATCCCATCTAACCCTCTGGCAGTGGGAAGCCATTCCCTGTGTCCTGTCCCTCCATGCCTTGTCCCCAGTCCCTCTCCAGCTCTCCTGGAGCCTCTTTAGGCCCTGCAAGGGGCTCTCAGCTCTCCCTGGAGCCTTCCCTTCTCCAGGTGAACCCATCCAGCTCTCCCAGCCTGGCTCCAGACCTGGAGCATCTCCATGACCTCCTCTGGACTCCTCCAGCAGCTCCAGGTACTTCCTGTGCTGGGGACCTCGGCTTGTGGGATCACACCAGCAGTTTTTTGGGAGATCTGGAAGGCACACGGTTTGGAAAGGAACTGCAAGGTGGCAAGGAAGGGTTTCTGAAATATTTTTCGCTATTTAGAAAAAAAAGCTGATGTTTCAGTGAAATTTCACTACACGTGGGAAGAAAAATCCAGAGCAAACCTGACTGTCCTCTCCCTGCTGCCCACCCCAAAACTCCCGCAGTGACTGCCGTGATCTGGCTCTCCCAGGGCCAAATCCCTCAAGTTTCAGCCACTTCTAAGCCAGACTCTGAAAATAAGCCCTGTATGACCCTCGTGGGTGACCCAGAAGCAACAGCAGAGCAGGGTTTGGATCACAGCTACCCAATCCTTCCCCTCCTCCTGCCACCAGCTCTTGTCACCAGCTGCTAACCAGAACCAAAGGGCTCGGGACAGCCCTGTCTTCCAGCACCTTGGAATGATCCCTGGGCTGCAGGAAACAGATGGTCAGCATGTGGATCTGGGCATCAAAGCACTCCAGGCTGCCACGTCCAAGCCTTCTCCTGGCACCAAAGGAGGTGTCCTTACAGTTTTCCAGCACAGCAGGAGCTTTGCAGCAGCTTTCCAGGGCGTCTCTTTCCCCTTTGGATGAGGGGAGAGGAGGGATGGAGCTGTGCCTTGCAATTCCCAGCTCCTGGTGCAACAAGCCCACGGAGTCCCTGGCCACGCTGGTGCTGCTGGGATGAAGGCTGGGAACCAGCATTCCCGGGAGGCAGGTTGTGGGGAGCTGGAAACGTGCCCCAGGGCACAGCTTTGCTGTCTGAAATCCTTCTCCAACGCTCCTTCC
Organism: Xiphorhynchus elegans; assembly: GCA_013401175.1. Lineage (NCBI taxonomy): Eukaryota > Metazoa > Chordata > Aves > Passeriformes > Dendrocolaptidae > Xiphorhynchus > Xiphorhynchus elegans. The sequence continues at coordinate 11,205 of VZUH01001547.1, forward strand.
TTTGGGAAACAGCATTCCTGAGGCGGGATTTCTCACCTCGCCAGCCCGAGAGAAAATGGGAGGAAAAGGCACATCCAACAGGGTGTTCGGAGGCTGCCACAGTGCCATTAATTGCTCTTGGTGGCCACAGAATATGCCAAGTGGGAAGGGACCCACAGGGATCATCCAGTCCAATTCCTGGCCCTGCCCAGACACCCCAACAATCCCACCTGTCCCTGTCCCGTTGTCCAAACCCTCCTGGAGCTCTGGCAGCCTTGGGGCTGTGCCCACTGCCCTGGGGAGCCTGGGCAGTGCCCACCACCCTCTGGGGGAAGAACCTTTCCCTGAGATCCACCAAACCCTGCCCTGGCACAGCCCCAGCCATTCCCTCGGGTTCTGTCACCAGCAGGAAGATTTTAAAGCATCAGCACATGGAGAGTGGCTGGCACAGCCCTGCGTGGGCACAGCCAGCTTGAAACCCTGCATCCCTCTGCAAACAGGGGGCTTGCTCTTTCTCATCACTCCCAGCCCTTCCCAGAGCTTTCCCTCAGTGCATTTTCTGGGATCACAATGGCTGAGTTTGGAACATGGGGACAGCAGCCAGTCCCTGTGTCAGAGGAAGGGCAGAAAACCCAAGAAAAGAAGAAAAGCAACAAAAGGAAAAGGTGGTGAGGCCCTGGCACAGGTTGCCTGGAGAGGTTGTGGGATTCCCATCCCTGGAAGTGTCCAAGGCTAGGTTGGACAGGGTTTGGAGCAACCTGGGCTGGTGGAAGGTGTCCCTGCCCATGGCAGGGGGTGGCACTGGATGAGCTTTAAGCTCCTTCCAACCCAACCCATCCTGGGATTCTGTGTAAAACAAAGCCTGGCTGTTCTCTCACAAGGGTGAGCAGGCATGAAAAGCTGCCCTCGGACCCCTCCCGTGGCTCCTCTTCTCCAAGGCAGCTGTTCCTTTGTATTCCCTCCACCTCCCTGCTCCTGCCCCAGCACAGGGAGAGCTCCTGAAATAGCTGCTTCGAAGCCACTTGATTTTGGATGCAAATCATTGGTATTCTGCAAGAAGAGCTCTCACTTGGAGAGCCCTCCTGCCAGACCTGTTCCAGCTGATTTCCTCACCGAGCTGAAGCCCTCCCCATAAAACCCTTTGGCTGCAAACCCATCCGTCGGCCCGGGGTTCATTCGACTCCTTTCTCCTTTATCATTCCGAACCCACCCCCTCCTCGTTTGTTTCCTTTGATTTCCCTTCCTTCCCATCTGCAGGGCGCTGTTAATAAGATTTATGGCAAAATATTTTCTGGCATTCAGGTAATTCCATAGGCACTTGCTGGTCCGGTTTGAAAAGCAAACAGCTCCTCTCCCCATTCCGCTCTCGGCTCTGCTTCCTTAATTCCCTGTGACAGACCGTGTGCAGGGTAAATATTTGGTGCTGGCTCCAAAAGCTTCAATTCTCCCCTCTCTGCACAGGGATTGTGCTCTCAGCAGCTTCGGGAGATGCCCTTTCCCATGCCATGGGCTCACGGGGTCATTGTTGAGAACCAACAGAGCAGGGCAGAGGGAGGAATGTGGCTCTGCAGGAGGCAGGAATCACCCAGCAGGAGGAATTCAGGTTGGAAAGGCTTCTGGAGGCCACTGGTCCAAAGGTGGGTGCAGCCAGATGCAGCTGCTCGTGGCTGTGTCCAGCTGCAGTCCAACCATCTCCAGGGGTAAACCCAATTTGCAGGAAGACGCCACTTTCCAGGGAGGATTTTCTTGGGTTTTATTTAAGGGCAGGAGAGATTGAGAGCTTGTTCAGGAGACAAGGCACTATATTAAATCCAAGACATGCTATGCCCGCAGCCAAGAAGGGAGAAGACAGAGGGAAAAAAGGGCTTCTCCAAGAGTAATTATGCAGCAAAGTGATTGAATGGAGGAGACAGCTGACACAGCCCCTGGGGCAGCAGCAGCACCATGAAAACCTTTATGGGCTTTCCTGCTGCACAATGAGTGAGGCAAAGCTGAGTTTCCTCTGCTTCGGGGATCCAGACAAAGTGGCCATGCCAGTCAGCACAGGGGGAAATGCAACACCACAAAGGGCACAGGAAACCTGGCACAGAGAATGAGCCGGGTGAAGGTGCCCAAGGTCCTTCCCTCCAACTGAAGTGCAGCAGCAACGGGACTTGCCAGTGGGAAGTGGGAATTGGCAGGAATATTTCAAAGAGCTGTGGTCATGAAATCTAAGAATGGCTTGGGTTGGAAGAGACCTTAAAGCTCATCCCATCCCACCCCCTGCCACAGGCAGGGACACCTTCCACCAGCCCAGGTTGCTCCAAATCCCACCCAGCCTGGCCTTGGACACTTCCAGGGATCCAGGGGCAGCCACAGCTTCTCTGCCCAACCTGTGCCAGGGCATCACCACCCTCACAGGTAGGAATTCCATCCCAATATCCCATCTATTCCTGCCCTCTGGCAGTGAGAAGCCATCTCTCTTGTCCTGTCCCTCCATGCCTTGTTCCCAGTCCCTCTCCAGCTCTCTTGTGCTTTTCTGCCCATGGGCCACGTCAAAGGGACCTTCCTTCACCAAGCTGCAGGTCACCCAGTTCCCCAAAGAGCGGTGGGAACTCCCAGGAGGGTGGTGGAAGGAGAGGAGCCTTTCCCTCAGCTCCAGGTCTCCCTGGGAACTCCTCTGTGAAGCATCAGAAGACAAACCAGTGCCAAGACATGAGCTGAGAACCTGCCCCAATCTCTAAGCAGAGGGCACAGCCCAGGTCTGCCCTGGGATGGGAAACTGGTGTCATCTCTCAACGAGAACTGGAAGCAAGAAAAGCAAATTGAAGGGAACTCCATTTTGCATCTTTCAGCTTCCTCTTCACTGGCTGCTGTGAGAGGTTTTTGGTTTAAGGTTGGTTCTGCTTCCTGGAGAGCAAAGTCTTGTTCCCATCCAGTCACATCGCTGTGCTCTTTCTCCTCCCTTTCCCTACCTTTTGATCTTTATGGAGCACGTTGGGGGCATGGCTTAGGTGCTGGGTTAAAGATTGGACCCGATGATCTCAGAGGGCTTTTCCAGCCCTGCTGATGGCTCTGTGATCTTGGCCCTCGTCGGTGTGAGTTTCCTGCTCTGCACCAGGGCACTCCCTTGGAACGAGCACTTGGCACCAGATGAGTGGGGAATGAGATGGCTCTAATCCCGTAATTTAATTAGAGCTGTGTGCAAGTGCCTAACGAAAAGGCCATTTCCTGAGCAGGCTGCAGTGTCTGGCTGCTCTCTCCAGGCTGGCAGCAGGGACCCCCCTGCACTGAAGTGCTTTCCCACCCTTTCCCTGTCCTTTTTTTCCCTTCTCATGGGTTTTAGCCAAGGCAGCACGGGCGGGAATCCCCCCAGTTGTGCATATTTGTGAAGGGCAGGAGCTCTGGTTTTATCCCACAGAGGCAGGAGGTGGCAGTGGAAACTTAAGCTTCAGGTCTCCTTCCGTGCGGGAGGAGTTCCAGGTCTCCTCCTGTTCTGCAACCGAGCAAAAGTGTTTGCCAAGAGAAGACAAGGATCTGCTGAAGGAGTGCTCGGGGGGGGTCAGGTCCCATCCTGCCCTGACTGAGGGGCCCTGGCAGCCCATTCTCACACCACCCCATGGGCAGGGATGTCCTTCAGGAGCTCCCCAGCTGCGTGGGATGGTGGAGTCCCCATAAACATTGCAGGACAAGCTGGGGTGGCGTGGGCTGGGCATCACTTTGGAGCACAGTCAGACCTGCTCCCAACAGCTCAGCTTCCCCTTGGTGGCCTTACATGTCCATGAGACACAGGTTGGGCAGAGAAGCTGTGGCTGCCCCTGGATCCCTGGAAGTGTCCAAGGCCAGGTTGGATGGGGCTTGGGGCAACCTGGGCTGCTGGAAGGTGTCCCTGCCCGTGGCAGGATGAGCTTTGAGGTTCCTTCCAAGCCAAACCATGCTATGACGGAGCAAAAGGAGCTGGGAATGAGGCATCAGAAGCCCGAGGGACCATCATGATTGATGCCCAATCCCGTCACTCCAAAGATGGGAGCCTGTGCTGATGCCTCACCTCTGTCCTGGGGAAAGTGTGACCTGAAACCCGCATGGGATCAGCTCAGCATGAGCTTTTGGGCTCATTCTGGCCTTACCCTGCCCCTCCCAAGGCCCAGCCAGACACAACCCACCCCATCCCAGAGCAAAGACATTCTTGCACAGCAGCAAATCCCAGGCTGGCCAAGAGCAACATGCCCAATTAAGCCCCGCTGGCTCCTCGCCACCCATCTCCCAGGCCCCGGCTTGCAGCACTAATTGCTGCCCCATTATGTTTTCCGGATGTTTTCCAAGGTGAAAGGGAGCTTTGTGCAGGAGCCCTGGGATGCAGCAAGCTGGCAAGAACCTCCTCCTGCTCCAAGTGCTGACGCTGGGAGAAAGGCAGGGCTTGGCCATCCCATTCTGCTCCTCAGGAAGAACTCCCAGCTCCAAGGGAGAGGGGTGATAAAGGGGTTTGGGCACCTCACTAAATGTCCTGGCCAGTGTCCCTGGAATGTGCTGCTGGGAAGTTATAAGGGAGACACCCTATGGAAATGCCTCCAGGGGGTGGCACTATCCCAGTGCCACAGAACTGCCCTCAGGAGCTGCCACCAGTCCAGTCTCATGGAGATATCACCATCCCAGTGCCATGGAAATGCCTCCAGTGAATGGCACCATCCCAGCGCCACAGAAGCCCCCTCAAGGGATATCACTATGACAGTCCCTCAGAAGTGTCCCCAGGAAATGCCACCATCCCAGTGCCACAGAAATGCCCTCAGGAGATGCCACTATCCCAGTGACACCACCGAACTGGGAGAAGGGACCACTGGCCGTCCCAGCAGCTGCAATCCCACTGCCCTGGCAGTGGTACCAGTGGTACCCCTTGCCCACAGCTGTGGCTCGGGGGTCCTACTGCTGGAGGTGCCCTGTGTGCCCCAGCTGGTTGTCACCAAGCTCTGAGGAAGGTCCTCTGCAGGCAGCTTCCTTCAGCAGTGGGAAGGAAATCCCCAGTACAGGAATGTCCCACTTCTTCTCATGAACTGGAGGCTGCTGGGAAGCTGCACCAACACCAAAGACCTTTGGATTTTTGCTGCTGGACCCCCAACCTTTTGCTGAGCCTGTTCCATGGTGAGAGCAGCTGTGGCCCAGCCTGCAGGGAACGTTCCTTTGTGGAATCCTTGAGGAATCCCACACACAGCAGTGCCTGGATGTGCTTAAACAGGGATTCCCTGGCTGCAAGAGCTCACTTTTCCCTCACCTGCAGCCTTGGGAGGGGTGGGAGCTGCTCCAGCATCTCCTACCTTTGGAGGAAGCAAACAAGAGGCAGGGAAAGGAGCTGGAGGTCAGAGGGAGTTGGGAAAACTCGCCTGTGGGAACTGCTCCTGGTTTGCAAACAGAAACAGGAATCAAAGTCCATAAATCCGGGGCCAGCACCCCTCTCCTCCTGCAGGGCACCCTTGGCTCTGGTGTGGTGATCTCCTTGGCTCTGCAGGAGCCCATCCCGTCCCCAAAATCAGCACCAGGCACAGCCAGGCTCTGCCATTCCAGGTTGTCCCTAAATTGCTGGCTCCTCCTGAGTGTTCGTGGTGCACTTGCTACTGCCTTCCCAAGGGATGGCCCTTCTGCCCTTTGAAATAAGGCAGGCAAAGACTAAAACAAGTGGAGTTTCACAACCCTGGGAGGAGGAAATCACTCTTATTTAGCTGAGGCTCTGACCACCACCATGAATTCAGCGTCCTGCTCTTGGAAGCAAAGCAAGCCCAGCCAGTTCATCTGCAGGAAACCACCTCAGGATGTTGGTTCTGAGTTGGTTCACAGTTGGTCACTGTGGCTTCTCAAGGGCCTCCTGAGTAAGGAGAGACTCCTCTTCTGGCCTGGAGCTTGAGCTGAGCCCAGAGCTCACCCAGCTGGTGTGCACAGCACCAGGGAGGGCTCTTCCCCTTCCCAGTTCCCCTTTTGCAGAGACCTCGTGTGTGCAGTCACGCCCAAGAGACGTGGCTCAGCACAAGTTCCCCGTTCCAAAATCCCCCCCTTTGGCCTGCAAGGGAGTTTTGTTCTCACACAATCATGGAATGGTTTGGCTTGAAAGGGACTGTAAAGATGATCTTGTTCCATCTCCTGCCATGGGTAAGGACACCTGCCACCAGCCCAGGTTGCTCCAAGCCCCGTCCAGCCTGGCCTTGGACACTTCCAGGGATCCAGGGGCAGCCACAGCTTCTCTGCCCAACCTGTGCCAACATCACCACACTCCCAGCCAGCAATTCCTTCCCAATATCCCACCTATCCCTGCCCTCTGGCAGTGGGAAGCCATTCCCCTTGTCCTGTCCCTCCATGCCATGTCCCAAGTCCCTCTCCAGCTCTCCTGGAGCCCCTTTAGGCTCTGCAAGGAGCTCTCAGGTCTCCCTGGATCCTTCTCTTCCCCAGGTGAACTCCCCTCCAGCTCTCCCAGCCTGGCTCCAGCTTTTGGAGCATCTCCTTGTCCTCCTCTGGACTCTCTCCAGCAGCTCCAGGTCCTTCTGCTGTTGTTCTACTGGGCTGGAGCAGCTCTGCAGGTGGGATCTCACCTGAGTGGGGCAGAATCCCCACCCTCCCCTACTGCCCACGCTGTGGGATAAGCCCAGGGCATGGAGGGTTTCTGGGATGCAAATGCACATGTCCAGGTCATGGTGAGTTTCTCCTTCTCCTCAGGGCTGCTCTCCATCCATCCATCCATCCACCCAGCCTGAAATTCTGCTTCCCACTGGGCCATGCAGCGCTAGGCTGGGGTTACCTTGCACATCCTTCTTCCTGCCATGACACAGCAGCAGGAATGAAGGGCACAGGATTCCCAACGTGCCCAAATGTCCTGGATTGAGTCCCTTATTCAAAGGCAGAGGATCACTAGAGGGCTTCCAGTCTGATGGTGCTGAGCTTGGACACCTGACCTGGCATGTTCTTCCAGCCCTCCAGAGACTGTGAGGTGAGGAGAGAGTTCAGAAGAGGTTCCAGCACCAGCTGGGGACACGAGAAACTGAGATTTATTACCCTGCTCTGCTTCAGGCTCTGGATGATCATCACAAGTGACTCAGCAGCTTTGAAACCCAGGGGACTCGGGTCTCTGAACAGCATAAGAGGTGACTTTGGCACTTGGTGGCCCTCAGTGTTCACTTGGGAATGTTGTGCCCTGATGGGAACAGGGGTGCTGGGGTGAGCACTGAGGTTCACTTCCCAAGGAACCTGAGGTGGACCAGCACCTGTGCCTGGAGAAGGCAACCCTGAGGGCAAGCAGTGCCTTTGGAGCCTGCAGCCCCTAAATTGTAAGGGAAGCTGAGGAGAAACAGGGGAAAAAACAACGCCACCAATAAAACAAAAGACATTTCTGAGCAATGATTGGGTTGCCACAACTGCATTTCCATCCAGACTCCAAAAATTCCAGAACAATCCCACTCCTGTGTCATGTTATATCATTTCTGGAGGCAAACAAGTGCTCCTGGGAAGGATACTCCAGCAGGAAACCAAACCACTGGGTTGATTCTGTCCTCTCCCACAGGAGGGACAGCCCAGTGGTGTCTGGCAGCAACAAGGAGGTGTTTACACATCTGCAAAGCCCTGCCAGGCCAAGAGAGCAGCCAAAGCCACAGGCTGGCAGGGATCCCTGCCAGGAAGGGAACCCACCACCCTCTGGGATGCAGCAGGGCAATGGAAAAAGTGAAATGGGAGATCAGAGGAGGGCAAGGAGGGAGAGAAGAGGAGATGCAGCGATGGGTGGACCAGCAAAACACGGAGGAGGAAGAGGAAGAGGACGAGGAGGAGGAGGAAGAGAAGGAAGCACATCAGAACCGAGGAAATCAGGCAGTGACATGCAATGAACCTGCCTTTCCCAGTGGAAAGGTGTTGGCATCAGGAGGATTTTCCTCTGGCATAAACCAGGGACAGGACAAAGCGTTCATCCAGGGCCAGTGCTCCTAACCAGTGCTCCCAGCATGTGTGGAGAAGGTGGGTCACTGGGGAGGGCACCTGGGCAAGTGGGGCTCAGCTCTCCCACCTCTCCTGGAGGGAGCTGGGGAAAGGGAGCAGCCAAGGGCAGCCCAGCCCAGCTCATCAGGTGCCAGGCAGGAGAACAACAATCCTGTTTTGACAAGAATCACCCCCAGGTTGCCAAGCCTGGCTGCAAGGTTTTGGTGGAGTGTGGGTGGGGATATTATGACATTCCTGACTTCAGCAGCATGGCCAGCCTGATATCCATCTTCCTCCTCCCTGTCTGACCTCAGGATAAGCAGTGGCTGTGCCTGCTCCCTCCTCAGGATGACTAAAGCAAGGTTTGATCCAGCTTTTCCCAGGCCAGGACTGCACCCACACTACCCTCCTTCCCCATGGAAAGGTCAGGGGTTGGGTTTTGTCAGTCCCTCTTATCCCAAATATCAAGGGCAGTGATGCCCATGTGAAAATTCACCCTGTTTTATACCTTGATGTTTTTATCTGGAGTGTGGCCATCCCATGGCAGGAAGTTACAGCACTTGGCTTCACAAAGATCCTGGGGAGATGAAATACAACCTCAACATCTCCTCTAATGGGGTGGAGAGGGACAGGGATGGCCCTAAATCAGCTCTCTGAGAAAGAGCCACCTTGACTTTCAGCGTCCCCCTCGTGCTAAAGTTCCTTCCCTGAGCAGCTGAAAAGTCTCTTTAATGGAAGAGACCAGGTAATTTGTCAGACCTGCAGGGAGAATTTGAGGAATTCAGCTCATCCTCCACTGAATTTGCACTTCGTAAACATGACAGTTCAGGGTGGATCAATTTGAGTTAGAAACAAACGAGCTTTGGCATAAAGATATAAATAAATAAACAAACCCCTGTATGTTTGCCCATTGACAAAGAAAACCTCTAAAACCAGCTTAGAGTGATGATGGAGCCCCTGAGCATCAGCAGGAAGCGTTAAGGGAAGCAGGTCCCAGTATGCTGCCAGTTTGAGCACCAGTTTGGTGTGATGTGCCCACCTCAGCCTCCAGCTCTTCTGGCTGTGGGACAAACCTTCAAAGCCTGGTGACAGTGACTGCATTTCCCCCTGTGCCCAAACAGGGAGCTCGGGAAGGGAGCTGTAAAGGATTGGGCTCTGTGGGGAGCGGGATGGTGACAAGGTGGGAAAGGCTTTGGAGCAGTGGGTTTTCTCAGCTCCCACCTCCACAAGTCACATCTTAGACACAAGAGTGGGGAGTGCCGGGCTGCTGAGGAACCTCCATGAGGACTGGGCTGGACTGGGGAGCTGCTGGAGAGGACAACGCTGCATTAAGGGGACAAAAGAGTGGGGTCTGTGGGGTCTGTCTGGTGTAGGCAGAGAGCAGCCCTTTAATAACCAGCAAGCTTGGAAAAAGGAACTTGGGAGGAGCTTACATCAGACTGGGCTGGAAGTGTCTCCGTGCATGACTGAAGGAAGAGGCTCCTGGCTTGTGACAGGAGGCCAAGTGACTCAGTGGTGGTGGGTGGGTGAGGGCAAGAGGGAGAAGGGGATGTGGTTAGGGAACGTGAGTCATCAAGTGCATCTGTTGATAACAGCTGGATAAACTCGGAGCAGAGACATAAGGTCTGCTGAGGAGAAAATCCGAGCCAAAACCTGGAGACAGCAGTGCTGAAGCAACGGAGAGCTCTAAGAGCCTGGCACAGGCTTTTCCTGCCTGGCAGCTCAGCAAGCATGGCAGGATGAACCTCCTACCCCAGGAAAGGGGTGACCGTGGGGTTGGCCGTGCTCTCGTGTCTCAGGTTGTGTGATTTCAGCAACCAGCTGAGCCTTGCTCCCCATTACAGTCCTCAGCACCCTCAGAAGCTCAGCTGAGGTGCCTTTGAGCAGTCTGAGAACCCATGGAAGAAAAGGATGAGGAGGGAAGATTCGTGACTTGGTTGGTGAGTGCTGAAAGCCCCAGGAGAGAAGCGGCCTGAAGAGCAGAGCACACACACAGATGACTTGTCCCTCTCCCCCTCGAAAGTCACCAAATATTGCACCCCACAGCTCAGGGTGGATCTGTTTTTCTTACCTAGAAAGCTGCAAAGGAACCACCTTCACCTGGGGTGAGTGGCACAAAGGGTGCCACCCTAAAGCTCTCAAAAATGCCCATGGCATCCATCCTGCAGCTGCTGAGGAACCTCGCCCAGGGATATGGTCCAGTGTGTCCACCCGGGAGACCGAGACACCAAAGCTGCCAATGTCATTACCAACTCCCAGGGACATGGACAGCAGTGCTTCCCTCTGGGAGGCCATGGGGAGGGACACACTGAGGGCAGGAATCTTGCCATGGATTAGTCCCCATCGTGGAGAGCAGCCAGAGCAGGACCCTCCTGAAAATCCATCCTCCCTTCCCTTGGGAACACCAGTTGGCTTCATTCTGCCCCTTCAACTGGCTCTGCCTTCCCAGCAAACACTGAGAGGCACTGCCAGTCTGAAACCCAGGGCATGGCTGCTGACCACCAGAGCTGTGTCACCCGCTGTCACAAGGCCACTTCTTTGCACCCACCACCTCCGTGGCACTTCCCCTTGAGCTGGGAACTCATCCAGATGCCAGTGGTGACCCTGGCTCTGCACCCACCGGTGCCTTGCTGGGAGGGCAGCAGCTTATCCTGCTCTCTGTCTCTCACAGAGCCAAGGAGATGAATCCTCACGTTGAAAGAATGAGGCAAGCAGTGGGCAGGAAAGCTGATGGAGAGACCATCTCTGGTGCAGAAATACAGGGAGTCCAAAATTCTGGAGCACGGGGAAGCCACAAAACACCTGGCTTGGGAGGAACCTCAAAGCTCATCTCATTCCACCTCCTGCCATAGGCAGGGTCACCTTCCACAAGCCCCATCCAAGCTGGCCTTGGACACTTCCAGGGATGGGGCAGCCACCAAAATTTGGACAAAGCAGGCTCAGTTACTCTGAAGAATAGTTATACTGAACGCTACACCCTAGGGGTGAATTGTTTTATGTCAAACCTGTATTTGTCAACACGTGCTGTGAGTGTTTGATTATATTAATAGAGAGTTACATTAGCACCTTTGAACTGAACGCAATATCTGGTGCAAAAATTAAATCCTCCCTCCAACTATTCGGGAGCAACCGGAGCCACAATTCCACTTTGCAGCACAGCTACACCCCCGTCAGCCTGCTGAGAGGGCACTTCTCACCCTGCCCCTTCCCCAAGGCAAAGCAGCAGCCCCGACCCCAAAGCTCCTGCAGAGGGCAATGCCAGCAGCGCAGTGATTGATGCTCCAGCATTTCTTCTGGCACCGGGAGCGCTCACTCCTGAGTTAACCACCCTCCAGGATTGCACTAGCCCCACAAAAACCATGTCGGGTCCTTTCCTTGCCTAGGCATTAATGATGGGAAGGGAGCAAACAGGGTGATTACAGGTTTGGAGGGGCTGGAAACGGAGCCAGCTGAGATGGCTGGAGGACAAGTGCCCGCACGCAGGCAGAGATGTCACGCTGGGGAGGTGAAACCATCAGCATGCCATCATCTCCCCCTCGCCAGTTTTCAGCCTGCCCCAGGCATGCCTTGACACCAAGGCAGGAGTTTTCCTGGGTGGGAATAGCAGTGTTTTCATGGCATCGCTAGGAGAGTGGGAAAAGCTGCTGAATTCCCAGGCTGCTTCACACCCGGCCCACGTTCCCCCATCCTGTGCTGTCCTGATGTCCTGACCCCTGCAAAGGGGGGAACAACTCCACCCCCAGTCTGTTTTCTAGTTCCAGCAGCCACTGTTAAGCATTCCCTTGTAGGACACGGTGTCCTCCTCCACCGGGAGCTTGCTCTTCCTGAGCTGTTGGCTGGACAAGGTCTGCTCTAAGGTTCGGGAGGCAGCAATGCTTCCCTCTCTGCTAAACCCATCTCCTTGTTCTGCAACATCCTCCTGTGCCTACACTCAGGCTGCAATCAGTTTCTACCCCACTTCCTCTTCCTGTGGCAATTCACGGGGAGGAAAGTCCAGCAAATGGGAGAAGTTTTTATTAATAGGTATTAAAGAGATTTTATTAATAGATAAAAGGTGCAAACACACTGCCTACATTATACAGGCTCACACCGCTGCTTCTGACAGACCCCAAGGTCACTCCATCCTTCCTGTGGGACATCCAGGTCCTCTTCCACATTGGCAGTGCTCTCCACTGTTTCATCTGCAGAAGTGATCCATCGGCTCCTCCAACTGTGCCCAGCTGATTAAGAGAGAGATTCACGAAGTCAGTTCCAAACTTCCAGACACATCCTGTTGATTCTTGCTCATCCTGTTTCCCACTCACCTGAAATTTCTGTAACAATGCTCAGGCTTGCTCATCTCACTGGAAAGAAAAAAAAAAACCCTTATCAATAAAAGGTTCCCTAACCCTAACCAGGTCTAGTTAGGAAGAAATACAGGAGTCAGGATGGAGGACAGAACCCGAAAAGTCAGTATTTGAGGTGCCTCAAAGGCCCTGATTTGTGCAAGGGTTTCAAAGATGAGCAAAGACCCTTCAAACACCAAAGCAACGTCCAAGCCAGGAGATCCCATTCCATGCAGGTCCAACTAAGACCCAGGAGGGCAATTCCAGCCTTGGCTATGCCAGCATCCTAAAAGGATAGCCCAACTTGCTCTAGGTATTTGCATGAAACTTGTCCCCAAACTGCTTGGGGTTATTTATAGTATTGGGATTGTTATATTACCTCTGCCATCCCTGGTTTCAGGAGCAAGTGAGGGTTGCAGTGGGTTTGCTGCCAGCACTTTGTGGAGTTCCCACTTGACTCGGCAGCTTTAGAAGGCTGGACAGGTTCTGCTGCCATGATGGGAATGCTGAACAAGAGAATTGTCATGTCTCATCCCAAGCAGAGCATGGAGAGCACTGTGGGAATCCCCCTGTGGAGAACTGGGGACCATGGGACAGGTGACTGGGAATCCCCCTGTGGAAAATTGGGGACCATGGGACAGGTGACTGGGAATCCCCCTGTGGAGAACTGGGGACCATGGGACAGGTGAGCTGTTCCCCTCAGGAATCCCTGAGACCTGGCAGTGGGACAGCAGCAGGGATGGACCTGGGAGAGGTGGCTCGACCCATGCTGCTGCTACACCACCCACCACAACCTCAACAGCACCTCCAAAAGCGCCTCTGACCTCCCAGGAAACCACGTTTTATCCCCATTTTCACAAGAAGGGTCGCCATGGCAACCCAAAAATGGTTTGCATTTTTAAATTCTCCCTCAAGGACATCCATTAAAGAGGCTGGGGATGAGGAGAGAAGAGGGACAGGACCTGGGGCAAGCCCAGGTGTCCATCCATTTAAGCCATGGGAACGTTGGAGCACAAGTGCCTCTCCTTCACATTCCCCCTGCACAGGCGTCATGGCAGGGATGATCCAGGGAGGGAAGCTCTGGCAGCTTGTCACAGACGGGGCAAAAAACAACCAGAGTCTCACAAAAAAGCAAAATCTAAATAAATAAATAAATAAATAAAGACTTTTTCTCCAGAAGGTACTAAAATTGAACCCACTGTTCTCATGGCCAAGGACGTTCAGGCAGCACTCGCCAAGTTTCCTTCCCAAAAAAAGACTTACAGAGAAAGTCCTCTGAGGGATAATTAACTGGCTGAGAGACAGGAAGCAAGGATAAAAATAAATGGGATATTTCCACCATGGAAGGCGATTATCAGCGAGATCTGTTCTTGGGACTGCAGAGCTGCTCACACCTTACCCAGCTACTCACAGGCAGCCACTGGAGCACGGGTTTGGGTGCCCTGCCACCACCAGACGTGGGACAGGTCCTAAGTTTGGAGCCAAGGCCAGGTTGGATGGGGCTTGGAGCAAGCTGGGAGAGTGGAAGGTGTTCCTGCTCGTGGCAGGGGGTGGAATAAGATGAGCTTTAAGGTCCATTCAACCCAAACCAGTGTGGGATTCCATGATTTCAAACAGCTCCGACCAGCAAAGAGCAGCTGGGGCAGAGCAGTGACCTTTTGGACTTGGGGAATATTAATGATATGCCTGTCAAGCACCTTATTCCCCTTATTACAACACTGAGAGACTCTGCCTACCCTGCCTCTGGCTTGGTTTCCTCTGTTCCCATGCACGGATCTCCCATCATCTGCTCCCTCTCCCACCATGTCCCAGCAGGCAGAAAATTTACCAAGAGCACCATTTGCACTCCCTGCAGTTTGCCAAAGTCCTTCCAGAACTGCCCAATCCACGGCAGAGAAGGACAAACAGACATCATGATATCTCCTCCTGCAGCAAACCATTCATTGCAGGTTTGCTTTAACCAAACACCTTTAGTGGCAACTGAAAGAGGAAGAAACCTGCCCACTACTGCAGTCAGAGAATTCCAGGATGGTTTGGGTTGTGAGGGACCTTCAAGTCTATCCAGTCCCACCCCTGCCACAGGCAGGGACACCTTCCACCAGCCCAGGTTGCTCCATCCTGGCCTTGGACACTTCCAGGGATCCAAGGACAGCCACACCTTCTCTGCCCAACCTGTGCCAGGGCCTGCCCACCCTCCCAGGGAAGGATTCCTTCCCAATATCTAACCTAAATCTACTCTCTTGCAGCTTAAACTGAGACCAAGTTAGGCCTCCCCTGAAGTCCAAGTGCTCCCCTGTAATTACTGCAGGCACTAAAGGCTTGGTCAGTGGCACAGAGTCCTTAGCAGGACCACATGTGCAGGCTATGGGCTCACAGAGACTCTGCACCAGCTCACATTTGAGAGCCAGGAAAAGATTCCAAAGCAAACCTTGGCCATGCTGTGCCTGAGGATAAGCAGAAATCAGCTGGAGTGGCCAGTGGGGTTTTGGTTTGGTTTTTTTTGTCTCCCTCTCCATCCCAGTGTCCAGTAAATAATTTTTTTAAAGGTCTTTCTTCCTGGCCTGAACTTGGAATCTCACAAAGCCTTTGCCCACTCATTAATCGTGGTCCTTGTCCCCTGTTATCTGCCTTTCTGGTGGCAGCACTCAGAGGCTGTGCTCCCCCTCACCCCACAGCTCCTTCCCAAAGTGCCCTCCTGCTCCCAGTGGGTGCTCCAAGAGGGGATGCTCCGCTTTGGAAATGGTGCAGCACAGGAAGGACCTGGAGCTGCTGGAGGAGTCCAGTGGAGGACAAGGAGATGCTCCAGGGGCTGGAGCCCCTCTGCTCTGGGGACAGGCTGGGAGAGCTGGAGGGGAGTTCACCTGGAGAAGGGAAGGATCCAGGGAGACCTGAGAGCCCCTTGCAGTGCCTAAAGGGACTCCAGGAGAGCCGGAGAGGGACATGAGACATGGTATGGAGGGACAGGACAAGGGGAATGGCTTCCCAGTGCCAGAGGGCAG
>VZUH01001547.1:31130-104750 GCA_013401175.1 Xiphorhynchus elegans
TCCCTGGTGAGCTTCTAATAATTCTTCCTGTTTTTAAAAAAGCCCCAGAGAACCAAAACAAAAAGAAAGAGAGGAAAGTAACACCCGTCCCATTCTCCTCCACTTGTTTTTTTCCTTCCAGTGACTGATGCTGTTTCACTACATTGGTGGCATTATGACAATTGCCAACATGACAAGCATTTCCTAGTGGTCACACACCTCCCTTTGACCCAGCTGTGCCACTCCCAGGGACAGGGGATGCTGCTCCTGCAAAGACCAACATCTCAGGAAGCCTGTTCCCAAAAGTGCCACCTCATTCCTTATGCATCCATTTGAGCCTGTGATCTCCTCCAAACCCCGCACATGGGACATGCCTGAAGGATGACTGGTCTTCCTTTAGGCTCCCAGCCCAGGAAGGACAAGGGGGAAAGGACTGGGAGCCTCCAGTTACTCTGAAACCACCTACGTGGGAATTGCCCTGTCCAGCTGCTGTTTTGGTCTCTGCATTCTCTGCTGGGAGCCCAGGGAGAAAATCCACAGGGAAGTGGAGTGTATCAAAGAGCAGATGAATGACAGCAGCTGTAGGTTTCTGATCCTTTCATCCTCTGGGAGATTTTTATAGTTTCCAAAGCTGGAAACCTCCTAAGGACAAGCTGCTGGGGTCAGATGCAGCCAGAGGAGGAAGGGGTTGGTTTGGGGATGAGCATCCTGCCTGTCCCAGCTGTCCAGGAGAGTCTGATTATCCTCCTTGTTTTATCCAGAAGAGGGTCTGGAGGGCAGCAAGGGCAGAAGGGCTGCTTCCAGCTTACCAGAGCCCACCAAAAGTGTGAAAAGATGATTGTGCAGAGGAATAAACCTCACAGAATCCCATAATGGTTTGGGCTGCAAGGGACCTTCAAGATCACCTCATCCCACCCCTTGCCGTGGGCAGGGACACCTTCCACTAGCCCAGGTTGCTCCAAGCCCTGTCCAACCTGACCTTAGACACTTCCAGGGATCCAGGGGCAGCCACAGCTTCTCTGGGCAACCTGTGCCAGGGTCTGCCCATCCTCAGAGCCAAGAATTCCATCCCAGTATCCCAGGTAAGCCTGCCCTCTGGCAGAGGTTTCAGAGCGAGCTCCCTCTGCCTGAAATGAAAGCGGCATCTTTCAGATGCTTTCAACACACACACACACAAAAACCTTAAGAAAATAAAAAGGAGTTTTGTTGAAGTGTCTATTTTGGGATGAAAATCTTCAGCCTTTTCAGGACAGAGGGTATATTGTGCTGCAGAAGGCAGTGGGGGGGAGAATGAGGCTCCCATCCAACCCACCCTGGGGACATGGATGTGGTTTGGGACCCCGGGATGTGTGGGCACCCCAAGCTGAGCAGGAACAGCCCCTGTGGCTCCAGTGCCACCGAGCCAGAGGGACAGCACAGCTTGGACATGGAGCTCCTCCCTTGGAAAGAGAAGTGGAAGAAAGAGTTGACCCCAGCCAAATAAAGCTATGAAGGACCTGGCAGGAGGGTGGGGTGTCCTGTGGCTTGTGAGCACCCCCAATAGGTCTGTCAGCACCAGCTCCCCTTCCAGCACACCTCCAGCTCCCAGCTGGTGAAGGTCTGGAGGGGCTCACACCCATCCAAGGGCAAACAGGTCCCTGTGACGTGAATTTCAGACAGCAATCCCAGGACTGACCTCCCCAGGGCCAAGGCAAACCCTGTGAGCCAGGAGAGGTGACAGCAGGAACATGGGATCCATCATTCATTGGGAGTCCTTGAGGATGAGCTCAAGTCATCCCTCAAGGTGGCCACGACAAAGCGTCCAGCAGCCTCTTGCCTCCTGCCATCACCATGGGAAGGAACCCAGAGAAGCTGTGGCTGCCCCTGGGAGTGTCCAACACCAGGCTGGAGGGGCTTGGAGCAACCTGGGCTAGTGGAAAGTGTCCCTGCCCATGGTTAGGAATGGAATGAGATGGGCTTTAAGGATCCTGGAATAGTTTGGCTTGCAAGGGACCTATCTTGACAAAGCCCAGAGGAAAGGACTACCCATGACAAAGCTGAGGCAAGAGGAAAGTGCTGGCTTTGGCCCCCCAGCTCCATGCTGGTGTCCATGAGGAGCAGCAGTTGGGTGTAACTAAATCAAAGCCACACTGCAAACATGCATTTCTAGATCATTAAACCCTCTCCTAGCGACAGCGTCTAAAAGCCATGATGACGTTTCGTTCCTTCTCCCCCCCACACACCCCCCTCCCTTTGCTGTTTGGCTCTTGAAAATTAAAAGATAAGCTTTGTAAATCTCACCGAGAAGAGGGAACTGTCACTTCAGCTTTAGAAGCAAAGGCAGCAAAGAAACAAAAATTCTTCTTTTGGCAGAGGGGGAAAAAATCCATTATTAAAGGCTTAGAGACAAAGGCTCTCAACACAATTAAAGGCAAACCTAAGCCTTTGAAAGCAGAGGGCATGACATTGGAATACACACAAGAGGTAGAGATGAAAGGCTCCATTGTGGCGCTGCTGAAAAAAGTTTAAAAAAAGAAAAAAAAAAGCAAAAGAGAGTTTCAATGGATGCATTTGCCTAAACCAAACTAGATGAGAAGCTTTCCAGAGAAGGGCTGGATTCTTCCCATGTGTTTGCACAATGCCAAGAGCTGCTGGGCTCAGTCCTAATTAGGATCCTGGGGCATTGCTAGAATAACTCAGGGAGAGAGGGGTCACAACGTTCATTAATTGGAAAGAAAACAGGGCTCCGATATTTGCTGTGGGAAATTTTCCACCTGGGCAGCCTAAGCTTTCTTTCCAGCCCGTTAAGCTGAAGCAGGAGGTGTTTCAGTTTGGCTTTGTCAAGGCATTTGTTTTGCAGGAGGGCCTGGTGGGGACACAGCGGGGGCTCCAGGTCACACAGGTGGCTTTTGGGCCAGCAGTGGTCACCTCCAGAAAGCACCGAGCTTCTCTGGCTCTTCCAGCCTCTAAAAGAGCACCAGATCCAAGGAAAACCCATGTCCAGGATGTCATCAACATGTTATTGAAGTGTTTTGCTCCTGGTTGGGTGGTAAAACCTGCCCTGTGCTCTCCACCTCTCCACATCCAACCAGCAGCACCATAAGATGCTCCCAACCACAGTGCAAGTGGCCAAGACCCCTCTCTGACATTTGGGAAAGTCTGTGCTGGGAAGGGACCACCACCATTCCATAAAGAGGTGTGTCTTCTGCTGTCTTAAGGCCTGACTCTGCCTTGAGAGGCTCAGATGTCTTTAAAGAAGATCAGTCCCCTCTTTTCTGGGGCTCACATGGGCTATAACAGCTCACATGTCTCTGGAAGAGGCTGCTCCTACTCCAGTGGTGGCTGCTTTTCCATGCCATGAGCAGCCTACATTTTTATTAATCCTGGGTTTAATCCAGGGCTCTGCAGGAAGGGCAAAAGCTCCTTTATATGGGAAGCAAGGTCTATCATTACACATGCCTGGCTTTTTAATCCTGTTTTAATTCTCCTCTCCAGGGATGCTCCTGAGATAACTGATCCTCTTTTGGGATGACTTGGGTGGAGGTAAGAGCCATGCCAGGCTCACTCTTGGTGGTGGGGAGACCTTGGGGGGCTGCAAGGAGCTGCTCTAGAGGGTGCCACCTTCCCAAGCCCCAGCTGGGGGTCAGCCCTTCCATCCACTGGGAATTCCCTGAGGGTTTGCCCAGTAATGCCAACTCACTGTGCAATCTCCAATGAAACCAGTTACCTGTTTGCAAGGAGGGCATTGAGCACATCCCCCTGACACAAGGTGGGAATGCTCAGACAACACCAGGTGACGAAGAGCTGGGTTATCTTGATTTCCAGATCCTCCTTGTCTGTGGCAAGCTGGAGTCCTCTTCTTTTTAGGGATCCTTGTCCATCATGAACAACAGAACAATTAAGCTGCCCTCTGCCACCCGGCCGCAGATACAAATCAGATAAAAGACAGGCTAATTCACCCTGAGACATCCTCCTCTCTGAAAATAAAAGCAAGGCCCGTGGATGGCTTTAGCTTCTCTTTTTTGATATGTTTTCCATTGGTTGGTTTCATCACCAAGGAGACCAAATTCCTACACTCACTGTTTTAGCCTTCTGTGCCAGTGGCCATCACAGCACAGTTACGTAAGGACCACGTTGTGTGGCCAGTCAGCGCTCTGTGTGTGACCTCTCATGGTCACCCAGAGGGAAAACCACGTCCTCCAGGTGTGCCCCAAGCCCCTCCTGGCATCGTGGTGTACCCCAAATTTCGCACCTCATACCCATGGAGAAAACCCCGCAGAAAACACAACAGAGCAATCATTTCTAGTGTGCTCCTGCCCCAGCAGCTGAGGCACCAGTTCAGGATATTCTGGTGCAACCAGGCTGCCTGTCATCATGGAGCTGCCTCTTTGCACACCCTAAAGCTGCTCCCTCTCTGATATTTAACCTCCCCCCCCCCCCCCGCCTCTCTCAAAGCCTCTCCTAAGTGTGAGATCAGGTTTCAGACCACTGAACAGCAGCACAGTTGGATGGTGTTAATGGGAGTTCTGCGCCCGGGATGCCTTTCAGAGCGCCGAGGTTATTCCAGTCCCCCAGGACACAGACTGTCTCATGTTGTTTGCCTGCTGCCTGTCACACTGGCCTCCATCTCCATAGCAATCCACCGAGTCCTGACTGGAAAACGCGAGGCAGAGCTCCTGCTCATCCCAGTGGGACAGGGAGATGGACCAGGCAAGGCCAGGGGCTGATGGCCATGGGTCAAACTTGCCATCAGGGCTTTCGGAGCTGTGAAACCCCATCCCCACCCAAAAGTCAGGTCACTCACATCAGTGGTTACCTAATGGTGTGTCTTCCCTTATCTGCATCGCAGGGAGCTGATACGGAGCAGGGGTGGGCTCTGGCAACACCCTGGAAGACACATGGGGAGGAATTTGTGACCCTGAGTGCTGATGGTGCCACCTCTGAGCCCCCCAAAACCAGCCCAAAGGAGCATCTCTGAGAAAGCCAGTGGGCTGCTGTCCCACCCAGCAGACAGACCCCCCCAGATGTTCCACAGTGCCTGCATTTGACCTGCTGGCCTTTCAAAACCCAGCCCAAACACATCTGATTTTTCACCTCAGCCCCTATTCTGTCCTTTGCCAGAGTCAGCACCAAACCCCTTTCTCGAAGCAACAGCTGCTTTCCATGATCCTATTTTCAAGCCAGCTCCTTCGCAGATATTCCCCTCCCCTCGTTCCCCCCCAATTTTAGCTGTGTTACTGCTCCATCTGGTCCCCCCGTGCTTGGAGGAACGCCAGTACCTCCTAGGGAAAAGCCAAAAAAGCTCTCTTCAGTTTGGGATTGTCAGGAAAACGTGAGCAGGCAGGGGCAGCCCTTGCACCCATTTCCAGTTCCCATGCTGGGCTGTCCCAGGAGGTTTCCAGCAGCTCTGAGCCGAGCTCTTTCTGCTCTCCGTGGCAGTGCAGTGTGGATGAGACACCTGGATATCTCTGTGCACCCTCTGGGTCACTCTGAGCTGCAGGGAGGGGCTGATATCTGCAGAAAAAAAATGCAATTGGAAGAGGTGACAGTGCATGGAAAACCATTCTGTTTGCTGCCTCCCCAAATTCCTTCCCTTCTGCTCTTGCCTCCCAAAATTAAATATAGCAACTTCTCAAGGCACTGGTGAACACAGGGGGAAGCCCTGCAAGATTTCCCCATAACCCCTCTGGTCTTTCTGCTCCTGAATCATGCAGTCCATGAGCAGAATGCCCCTCCACCCCATTTGTGCATTGTTCTGGCCTCCAGGTGTGGTTATGTCTCACCTGTTGAGCACAAACCTGCTTCTCCAGCCCTGCTTTTCTGCTCCATCCTGGCCCTGAACCCCGAGACCTGCAGCAGCCCAGCTGTTTTTGGAGGATTGCTGAGAGGGAATCTGCAGTGTGTGGCTAAACCAGACCAGACAGGCATCCTGGAAAACATCAGGAAGCCTGGTCCAGGATGAAGTAAAGGCTCTGGGGTGCATGTGAGGAAAAAGTTCCTTTGTTTTTAGGACAATAGCTTGCCTGCCTCCAGGGATCCCAGAGCGAGCTCCTTTCTTGCCCTTATTACAGCTCAGGAACGAAAGACAAAGGAGGAATTGAGGGAAGCAACGCCAAGCAAAGGCCAGGAAAGGGTGGATTTGTGGTCCCCCGAGCATGGGCTTTGTCAGGGCAAGCAGGGAGGTGTGAGATTATGGCAAAGGGGGTTTTCCCTCCCCAGAGCAGCCACCTCTTGCCCTGCCAGGCAGAGACACACAGCCCCTGTGGTGGGCATGGCACAGGCAGGTGAGACCCAGCTGGCACAGGGATGTGACACTGGCAGGGCTCAGGTCCATCCCGGGAAGCTGAGCTGGAAAAGGGTTATCCCATGCTTAGAAACACATCATGACTCAAGTTATGCTTTCATTTTTAAACCAATATAGAAACAGAGTTATTGTGGTTGGAAATGATCTCTGAGACCACCAACCCATCCCCAAGTGCCACATCCACTTCCAGGGGTGGGGGCTCCACCTGGGCAACCCCTTCCAGTGCAGAAATTCCTCCCCTGGCACAGTTTGAGGCTGTTCCCTCTTGTTCCCTGGGAGAAAAACCTGACCCTCCTCTGGCTCCCCCCTCCTCTCAGGGAATTAGGAAGAGTGAGAAGGTCCCCCCTGAGCCCAGCATCCCCAGGAATAGGATTGACTTGAATTTTCAGGAGCTGAACAACAAAACTGAGGGTTTTTTCTGCTAAAAAAAAATAAATAAAGAAAAATGACAGAGGTAATATCTCTAATGTTGAGAATCAGAAGTTCCCTTTGTATGAAGTTATCATACAAAGGTATTATATGATATATATCTCTATATCTCATATAATATCAGTATATATTTATAAAATAAAAATATTTTATATATAATATAATTAGATGGTGTATACGTAATACTGCAGCTCTTCACTCCGCAGCAGGATGAGGCATCAACCAGAGGGTCATTTGGGCTGGGAAAGCCCTTTATGGTCACCACATCCAACTCATGTCCCCAGGTGCCACATCCATAAGGTTTTAACTCCCTCCAGGGATGGAGACTCCACCACTGTCCTGGGCAGCCTGTTCTGAAGCTTCACGTCCCTAATTCTTCCTAAAATCCAGTCTAAACCTAAAGTAGGATGGGCTGGTGGCAGACACTGAGTTGGACTGTGTGGGGGGCACAGCCAGCAGCATCCTCTGGGGTGGCTGAGGAGACACCCAGAAAGCTCCTCTGCTCTTGCTCAGCAGAGGGCTTGGTTTCTCCATGGCTGCAGAGCACATTTGCAAAGGAAAAGAAAAATATTGCCTGTTTTTCTCTCTTTTTTTTTTCCTGTGCAAAGCAAGCAGCACACAAACCATAAGGCAAGATGAAGCTGTTCTCAGTCATCACAGCCTTGCAGGAGCCGAGGCTGGTTTACCCCAGCAGGCATCTCCCAACTGGCCATATTTCATCACCACATGGCTGCTGTGACAGCTCCAAATGCCATCCTGCCCCACCAGGGCTCAGCTGTATCCCAAATCCAAACATCCTGTGTTATTCTCTCCATCACAAACCAACTGGCTGGGAGCTTTGAGACCCTGGGATGCAGCTCACTCTGGGATACCGCGGAGAAATGATGTGTCAGCCCAGACTTCCAGTTCTGCCTCTGTTTCTCTATGTAATCCCACCAGAACACAGAATTAGCCCTCCAAGGACTCCATTTCTGACATAAAAAGACAAGTTTGTGTTCTTGAGCAGCCCTCATCTGCTCTGCACGACGGAAGGAAAGCCAAGCTGCTCTTCTCTGCCACCAAATTCAGATGCAACTGAGACCTTGCTTAATTTTTCAGTGCATTTATGGGGACCAGCTGCTGCCACATCCCTGCAGGCCTGGCCATCGAGCAAATGAGCTGCAGTGGAAAAATGAGGCAGGAGTCACCTTTAAAGGATGAGTTTGTCCCAACCCTTTCCTCACACAGAGCTGAAAATGTTTCCTTGGATCCAGGACAAAACAACAGCATCCCACCTCTCCTAAACAAACCTCAGCATTCAGAGGGGAGCTTTAATAAGAGATAAAACCCCAAACCATCCCAAAACATGAAGCAAGAGCCACAAACAACACCCATTCCTCTCCTTGGAGCGGCATGGGTTTGAGCATCAGCATTTTCACCCTTCATTCCAGGCTGCTGATGACAATTCTCTCCCACCCCACCACATGCAGGTAAAACACCCTTCCACCACACAATTGTCCTGGATACACAACACCAGGAAGGCTGCCTTTGCTCCCAGATTTCCAGGACATGACTCAGTCAGCATGGGAGAAACACTGTCTTGAAAAAGGGAATGGGAATTTAAGAGGATTCTTTACAAGTCAACCAACAGAGCCAATGCAGAAGCCACAGAGTTTGCCCTGGGGCTGCAGGGAATGAGTCATTTTCTCTTCTCTCTCAGTATAAATGTCATTCTCCAGCGACTTCACCTTTTCTCTGCATGGCTGCGAGCTGAAGTGGCAGGCACTGCTCCCAGACAGGTTTTTCACCCAAGGAGAGAGGGCTGTTGGTTGGTTTGTTATTATGGGATTTTTCCTCCTAACAGCAGGACAGTTTTCCTACCCAGGGATCTCAAAGGGAGTCTGAACCCTACAAAATAAACCAGGCAAAGCGTGCTGAACCACAGCAGCAGCATGGGAACAGAGTTAGGAGGTGTCTGATGCATCCAGGTCCTACAGGAGGACCCCACAACCACTTCTCCCCCATCATGAGACCCCACCTGCAAAGCTGCCTCCAGCTCTGGAGCTCCCAACATGAGGATGTGGAGCTGCTGGAGCAAGTGCAGAGGAGGTCATGGAGATGCTCGAAGAGCTGGAGCCCCTCTGCTCTGGAGCCAGGCTGGGAATGCTCACCTGGAGAAGAGAAGGCTCCAGGGAGACCTGAGAGCCCCTTGCAGGGCCTAAAGGGGCTCCAGGAGAGCTGGAGAGGGACTGGGGACAAGGCATGGAGGGACAGGACACAGGGAATGGCTTCCCACTGCCAGAAGGCAGGGAGAGATGGGATATTGGGAAGGAATTGCTGGCTGGGAGGGTGGGGATGCTGGTCCACCAGGTTTCCTGCCAGCCAGTGTCACCAAAGTGCTCTCAGCTCTCCCACTGCTGCATTCCTACATCCCAGCAGGAAAGTGGAACGGGGGGGTCTGGAACAACAAATCAAATCCAATCAAATCCCCCTCTCTGTTTCAGGCCTGCCCTGGTGCCTTTGCATTCCAGCTGCCACCCGAGGCTCTGTCCTGCTGGCTCCCACCATGGCTCCACTGGAGTGTGACACAGGGATGTCATCCCTGCCTCCCTCCTGTCCAGGGACAGAAGCCTCAAACCCCTTCCCTGGAAGCTTTTTTAGGGTAGCTGTTAAATCAGGCTTCACCACAGCTCCTGCCCTTCAGCATCCCAAACCATTTGCTGGTGAGGGTCAGAGGGGGCTGATCAGCCTCCAAGTGGGTCAGAGCACTGTGCTGGAAACACCAAGGGTGCTGATGGCTCATTAATTTAAGATTTGGACCCCATGAGCCTTGGGGGTCCCTTCCAACTCAGACTACATGAATAAAAAGGCACCTCTGGGGCATTAACAGAGGTACAGACCCCCAGCCCTGGGTGCTTTCCAGCATCATCCCTCCCCTCTGTGACCAACAGAGACCTTTCCCTGCACTTTTCCTTCAACCAGGCTTGGCAACACAAGAAGCTGAGCTGCAAAATGTGTGTCCAGGTCCTTCCCAGGAAGAGCACCCCCCCAAAAAAGCACCACTTTCCCCTCCTGCACATGCAGGGCAGCTGCAGGGAGGTGCTGGCCACCTAATTGTACACACACACTCCTCACTAACTCATCCCACGTGCCCTGCTTTGATCCCAAGGAAGCAGAGCAGATGTGTCCCAGCTCCAGGGATGTCCCAGCTCTGGGAGGCCCCTTGGGCAGGGAGGGCTTTGGCTGAGGATGAAGGCACCTTTCTGCTCTGGATGAGGAGAGCTGGACCCAGCTCATACTCCCTGCAGCCACCCTGGGCTGGGATTCAATAATGAGAGGATTTGATCTCTGTGCTTTGTGTGTGTGTCTGTCAGCATTTGAATGTTGTGGCAAATCAAGGGTTCTGTGTCCTGCAGCTGAACCACACAGAGAAGGCAGGTGGAGTGATGGAGCACATCTAGTCAGAGAGAAACATTTGTTCTTGACCCTTCTTGAAAATAAATATATATATTTGGTAGGTCCATAACTAACTCTTGAGTGTGTTCATTTGCTTGGCTGACTGCCTGCAGATAAGTGTCTTCAGAGTAAATGCTATTCCAGGGGAAAGTAACCTCTGTGACAGCCACTATTTTTGTAAAGACTCCTTAATAAAAGGTGACTTCCGCCTTTAAAGCAGACTATAATATTTTAGGAAGCCAAATATTTTAGCAAAGTCAATTCAAAACTGAGGCCCGATTCAAATGATAAAAGTGATGCTAAATGAGATTTTAACGAGGGAATTGACATTGAATTCAAACCAATTGAAAAGGATTATTTAGGAATTAAATAAGCTGCTAGTGGAGGAAAAACTTTAACGTGACTTTGTGGTAAGTTTGCCAAGACAAACTCAGCTCCTCCCCATCAGAGGAGAGAGAAATCCATGAAATTTTGCAAAAAGGCCCATTTCTCTTTCCCTGCTATTAACACACCATTTCAGTATTGAGGGAATGCACAGAAATCAATGGAAATGAATCCCCCCAACTTTGTTTGGCTACAAAAGGCATTTCCCCCCTGGGAGAGGATTCAGATGGACCCAGCACAAGGTCCCCAGTGCTCAGAATGTCCCTGCTGTCCTTACCCTTCCTTGGTTTCACACTCATGGGGAAGAACAGGAGTGCAAATTCTCACCTGCCCTTCACCCAGAAATTGGGGGGTGCCTCTAAAAGCATTATTTGGCCTGGCTTTGACAAGAGAAGCTTTTAGTTACAGTGCAAACTTCACCAGAGCTTTCAGCAGGGTGGAGAAAGTGCCTCTGGAGCCTCCAGAGTAATTACAGGGCTCAGTTTATCCTGCATTTCCTGAGGGCCAAGGAAATTGCTAGGGGCAGTAAATAGAAAGGGGTGGCGTGGCAGCCCCCAGCACAAAAATCCATAATTTTAGGCTGGCAAGGAGATGTTAATCTGGCTTTCTTCTTATTTTAGCACCATTTGAAGTGGTTTACTTTTAAAAAAAAAACAAAACACACCAAACACAGCCCCCTCTTTTGTCCAATATGGGATTTTTTGGCTTGTTGTGTCCCTGAGCTGCTGTCCCAGCCTGTCCCAATAAGGAGAAGTGTCTAACTCTGAGCTCTCTTTGGACCACGACGAATTCACACTGCAATAGTAATTCCATTAAATTGACACTGGCACAATAATGCCGTAAAATTCTCTCCAACCACCCACATGCAGGAGCTTCCATGACACACCTGGACACACCTCAGCACCAGAGACTGCCCAAAAAACCTCTCAGATCCACAGCCAAGTCACCTGGAGGGCCCCAGGAGCTGCTGAACCTGCAGAGGGACGTCCCAGGGCATCCTTATTTTACAGGTGATATTAAGGGCCAAGGGGAGTTTCTCCAGCTTTGTCCCATTCCTCCAGCTCCCAGCAGCACACACTGTCCCTAACGTGAGGCTGGTTCCTCAGAGAGAACTAGGAAGCACCAGAACAGCCACCAAATGCTCTGTTCCTCCCCAAATCGTGATTCCAAAACCTGGAAGCTGAGGAATCCACGCTGGGTTCCCCCAGAACAAGCCTGGATTTCAGGCTGTGTCTCCAAGACACAGGTGAGAGAGCTCTGCCAGACCTCCAAGCAGCCCTTCCAGCTTCCAGGGATTACCTTCAGGATGTAAAAATGCCTCTTCTGCCTCTGTCAACTCCCCCTGGTGCTGGTGGGGATGGGCTGGGACAACAATGCTTGGAGGTGGGAAGGATTGTACATCCAAACATCTAAAGGAAGCAGAGAAGCTCCATAATTACTGAGCAGGCTGTGCTGGAGAAACAAAAGGGATTAATTAAGGCAGCACAGAGCAAGCACTGACGGATGCCGAGCCAAAATATGCAGGACCACGGGGATTTAACCTTCTTTCTGAAGCACCTCACACCTTTCTGAAGGTGCTCTGCTACCTTTTAGTTTCTCCTGCTGGAATGGTGGCCACACCATCCATCGTTGCTCCCCCATTCCTGATCCCCCTGAAATCCACAGGCACCTTTCTCCTTTTCTGTTAGATCAGACTGACAACCCCTTTCTTACCTGACTCAGGGTGCATTCCACCCCTCCTCTATTCCTGCCTTTCCCCCCTCTGTTTGCCCTAGACCATCCAGTTCCACCCCTTGCCATGGGCAGGGATACCTCCCACCAGCCCACGGTGCTCTAAGCCCCATCCAACCTGGCCTGGGACACTCCCAGGGATGCAGGGGCAGCCACAGCTTCTCTGGCCACCCTGTGCCAGGGCCTCACCATGCCTGCCAGAAACAAAATCAGCCATGCCACATCCATACTGGGAATTGCCCTTCCAGTTGGCCTGATAAGTGTCCCAGAGGGCAGGTTGGAGGAAGGACCACATACCCTTGGTGGGAGGGGATCAGATCAAGCAATTCTTGAAGGAACTAAACATACCTTTGTCCTGGGATGCAGCCAGGGATGTTGTGGGATCTCCATCCTTCGAGACATTTCAAAGCCATCTGGACATGGTCCTGAGCAGCTGGTTGCAGGTGACATGGCTTGATCAGGGGGACTGGACCAGATGACTTCTGGAGGCTTCTTCCAACCTCACAATACAATTCCCAGTAACATATCACTGAGACAGGAAAAAAAATTGGAATCAGATTTACCATATCATCATTTGGGTTCATCTTAAGAAATTAAAAAAAGCACACTAACTCAATCTTCGTGCATTCATTTGCCAGCCCAGCAGCCCCTGGATTTCCAATGTGTTGCCACCAATAAAAAGACAAAATAATTCCAAGTAAAAGTGACATTTCACACCTGGCAATTGAAGTCAGCCAGGACACCTGAATTCTCTTCAGCATCTGCTTTCCCAGGTTTCCTTCTCAATGGCTGTGCTAAATCATTAACAGAGCCTGGTGCTGAATTCATCCCAGGGACGCCGAGCTGAGTCAGTGTTATTCTCCCACTCCAGTTTATCCTTGCAAATCAGCTCCAGCTGAATGGCTCCCTTCTCCTGCACCCAAAAATAAAACACATGTGGAGGCTCATTCTGGGACACTGTGGAGCAGGGGCTGATTTGTGGAATCAGCCCTTTGCAGGCAAAACACTCCCCAGGATCCCAGATCTTTCCAGGCAAGAGGGAAAACTTTATAGAGGGAATTAACCCCAGCCTCTGGAATTCACCCAGGGAGTCGTGCAGCTCCTTCCCAGCTCTCTGGTACCCCAAGGAAAGAAGAATTGCCACTTCAAGGGGCTCTCCAGAGGATTTGGTGTTACCCACCCACACTTTGTGGCTGCTGAGGAAGACCCTTCCTGTGGCAAATTCATTCCAGGGGGGGAAAAAAACTGAGTATGTTCTACTGGCAATTATGGTGGTCAAGTCAACCATGTCTGTAGGGACAACTGACCCAGAGAAACCAGCCCTAGGCAGGAAAGGAGATACAAGCTGAGGCACTAAAGTGGCCCTGAAAAGCCAAAAATTGTTGGCTCTGCCCCAACTTACTCATCTCTCCCTCCCCTACAGAGAGAGCCCAACACCCCAAAAGGAGGAAATCCCAGTAACTTCCCCAGGACCAAGTTGGACAGGGCTTGGAGCAGTGAAAGGTGTCCCTGCCCATGGCAGGGGGTGGGACTGGATACCTTAAAGGTCCCTTCTAACCCAAACTGCCCTGTGACTCCACAGTTTGTCCCAAAAATAAATATTAATGTCATTTCATGGATCATCTCACATCAGCATCATTTTGAAACCCTGTTCTGGAGCAGCCAGAGCTGCCCCAGGTGTGTTCAGAGCACAACAACTCTCATAATCTCAACTTTAAAGGCTCAAACAGGTCTTGTTGTCATTGCTCTCGATCAGACTCCTCAGCACGGGGCAGCCCCCCAGAAGTCCCCACTGCCTCAGACATGTCACAAGCACAGAGCCTTTTGGGGGACAAACCCAAAGGCTTAACAGTCCCACTGAGAAAATCCAGGGGATCTGCCGTGAAATCATTCCCTGCAAGGAGGGTATTATGGAATGAGTGATCACAAGCTCAAAATTACTGCCTGGGAGTCATCTATTATGGAAATATCTTGACACACTCCAGCAGTCCATGCACATAAGAGCCTGCAGGCTCCTCTGGAGGAAAGCTCTGCTGTTCCCATGGGGCTTCACTCACCCTTTGGGTGACTATCAGAGCAAAAGTCCAAAGATCTGACTCCCAAAGGCGTGAAAGAATCCAGAACCGAGGCAAATTCTAGTTGCTGATAAGCAAAGAAACCTCCAAGCTGGGCTTAATTTGCAGTTTTCCACTCCTCTAACACAAACCCCAACAAAAACAAAACAAAAAATCCCCAACAGAGCAACTCCAAGTGATTTTTCCACCAGGGGAAAACTCTTAGGGCGCACAAGGGATTGCCAGGATGATGCCTGGGGGTCCACAAGAGGCTCATCCCCCAAGCAGAGGGAGCTCAGCTCCAGCCCCTTCCTTACACTGCAGGCAAAGAGGCGCTGCCAGAGGCACAGGACAAGGGATTTTCCTGCCTCTCCACAGCCTGGTTGGTGCATGTTCAGCACCATCTGCTGGCATCCTCTCCAGGAGCCAGCTCCTTGCAGCCCCGTGCCTGCTGCTTTGGATCCCTGGAAGTGTCCAAGGCCAGGTTGGATGGGGCATGGAGCAACTTGGGATAGGGGAAGGCATCCCTGCCCATGGCAGGGGGTGGGATGAGATGAGCTTTTAGCTCTCTCCCAACCTGAATTATCCTTTAGGATGAGCAGATATGCAGACTTGCTACCAGGAATTTAAGGTCTCGGGAAGAAGCACCACAAATCCCATCCCTGTGTTTTTCCCTCCTGTGATTTTAATTCCCCAGGCATTTACTGCACATCCACGGCCAACAGGGGTTTATATTCCACTTTTTGCCAGCTCTTATTGACTCGAGGCAAACACCCCAGGTGAATGGCTGTAACCTGAAGTCCAGTGCTCTCTCTGGCAGTGATTTCCATGAGATACCTCTGAACTTCCATGGAAAGGATAAATGAGTTTAAAATTACAGCCCTTCCAGTGGAAAGCACTGCTGAAGTTAAAGATGGCAGAGTTACAACTGCACAGCAGAAAAACCTGCAAAAGAAAGCTCTAGAAACACAACTCCAGGGAAAAAAAATAAAATCAAAGTAATACTGTGATCCAAATGGTCACACCAGTCATATCTGAGTCCCCTTTACTGGGTGCTTGTCCTTCTGCTGAACCAAAGCCACGTGGGAAGATCCCATTTAGCTGTCAGTGTGTGACAGAGCTGGAAAAGACCCCGTGAGAAGAACTCCCTGAACAAACAGAGCCCCTGAGCAAACACTGATACACCTTGGAAAGAGGACGTGGGAGAAAACATCACCTCCAGCTCGTTATTTCCAGGCTGTTTCAGCTGTCAGAACGCTCTTACAGCATCCCTAGAACCTGAGAGAAAAGGGCTGGAGGGTTCAGCTCCAGGGTTCTGTAACCATGAAGGGCTGGGCGCCAAGACAAGGGGGTACCCCATCCGCTACCTGTCAGGGATGTACAAACCTAATATTTAGGTTAGATATTAGGAAGAAATTCTTTCCAGAGAGCGATCACCCATTGGAATGGCCTGCCCAGAGAGGCTGGGGCTTCTCCATGCCTGGAGGGTTTTAAGAAGAGACTGGATGTGGCATCAGTGCCATGGCCTGGTCATCACAGCAGTGTTGCATCAAGGGCTGGACTTGGTGATCTCAGAGGTCTCTTCCAACCCAGTTGATTCCATGACCAATGCTGAGCACGTCCCTTCCCGGAGATGAGTGTGAATCATTTCTCCTTTATCATGGTCTGAGCCCATGTGGAATTTACATCCCTCTGCCTGCCAGAGCACAGGCAGGGAAAAAAAAACAGACTTTTAAGCTGCAGGAGGGGCTGTGTTAGAGTGGCTGGTTCTCCAAATTCATCCTTTTCAGCAGCATTGGACGGGGATCAGGGCTATGTATGGGGAAGCAGCAATGCAGCAGGATGCTGCCATAAAAGAGTTCTGGGACAGGAATTGCAGACACTGTCCCTTCCCATTGCTGAGAAGGGCAAGCCAAGGTGGAGCTCCTGGAGAGGGACATCTTCAAATGTTTCTAGCTACAAAGAAATCAGTTCAGGAGGTGTCTAGACTCACTCACTGGATTTAAGTGTCTGAAATTCACCCCCAGATGTTGAGACCCCCAGGCAGCTGGTGAGCCTCGTATTAGCTTAGGGACTAATCTGCACCATCTGGCAAAGTCCGAGAGGAAAAGAGCAACTCTTCCACTTCAGACTTGGATTGTCTCACAGCTGGTCTGGCTAAATGGATTTACAGAAGAGGGAATCATGCTTTTTATGAAGTCTTCAATCCATCAGCATTCCTGAGTCCTACAGGACTTTGACAACTCTTCAAAGACTCCCTTCTCTCACATCTGGTTACTTGAAAGGGAAGGAACAGAGCAGAGATCCCTTTGAGAAGACCCTTGGACACAGCAGCACTTGGAGATTCCCAGCCTCCAGCTCTTGGGAAGGACTGGAGCAGCTGGGCCAGGCTTTTCTACAGCACAGGAGAACAGCTCTCCCCACTGAGGGGGAGGACCAGAACTCAAAATTCAGGATGCAGATGAGGACCTTCCATCCTTAGGGCCACCTGGAAGGTTCCCAGCCCACAAGACCTACATAACCACCTCAATCAGTTTTCTACCAAAAAAAACCTTCCAGCTCTAAGTGATGAGGCCACAGAGGGGAAAGTGAGCAGGAGAAAAGGTCAGGTAGGCAGCAAAAATGGTCCTTCTCTCCTGACAAGCATTCCTGGTACAGGAAAACCAGCAAAACAGAGCTGTCCCACCTGGATCCTGAGATATTCCCACACCTCCTGAGAGCTCTGGACCAAGGACCTCTTCATCTGTCTGTGGTTTTCATCTCCTCCAGGCAGCACCCAGACAAATCCACACTTTAAAAGTGGCTCTTTCAACCTTGGATTCACAAATGCTTCCACCTCCTTCTCTCACAGATCTGTCCTTCCCTGGACAGGGGATGCTTCAGGTTGTCATCCTGAAATGGAAACAGCCAAGACCAAGCCATCTGCATCACAGGACTGGGTGGGGAGGGTGTCAAAAATGTCCTTCAAGCATCAGTCAGCAGGTCCCTCATCCCTGCACTGAGACCTGCAAGGCAGCCTCCAGCTGGGTTCTGCATTCCCTGGCTGAGCAGGAATCCTCCCCTTCCCCTGCCTGCCCTACTTTCTGTCCAGAAATCGGTGGTGCATCAAGATCAAGGCTGCTCTGCCTACCTGTGTGCATTTGGAGAGGCAGGATTTCTCCAGAGGGAGCTTTTAAAAGCTCTGGTTGTCTTGGGTCAGAAGCCAGCTCAGGTATTAAAACAGGTATATAAATATATATATATAAAATCACCACCACTAAGATATAAAGAGCAAAATAAAAACTCAGAGAAAGTTGTAAAGAGCAACAGATGCAGCTCTAATGTTGCTCAAGGGAAAGGTGTCCCTTTGACCCCAAACCCCTCTGGGATTACATGATCCTCACCACCAGGTTGTGTCCCACATGGCACCCTCCTGCAGAGGGGTCAGGACAGGGCAACACAGGAGGAACATTCAGACAACCTGCCTAGGGGGATGTGGGGGCTACCCTGCAAGGCTCAAACCACCTGAGGAAGAAAGGCTTTAAACAGGCAAAAAGCAAGGAAAGAAAAGAGAAGGAGGGAAGGGGAAGGGACAACAAATGACTCCTCATTTAGCACAAAGAAACCAAGATGGCAAGAGCAACATGAATCAAGTCACCGAGGGATGAGACCAAATCCTGTAATTGCCTCTACCCTGATGTGAGAAACCTGGGTAATAAACAAGAGAGATGGGAATTGCTCACTTCCAGAGCATAAATTTGACCTAGTTGGTATCACTGAAATCCTCTGGGAGGAATTTGCCTGATTGGAATATATATTTCTCACGAAAAAGTCAGTGCTCATAACCTGTTTGGTGGCATTAGCCATGGATAGAAGGACATTATCTCCAGCGTGTTCTCCTGCTCCTGAGCTGATGGCACAGTCATTAAGCTCCTTCTCCACTAAACTCTTCCCAGGGGAGCAGTCAGCGATGCATCCTGACATTTCCAAAGCTTCCCCAGGACTAGAAGAGTCTTACCTAAGTCATTTTTTTGTTTCCTCCCTTTTCAGAGTTTACCAGAAATGGCCCTAAAGCTGCTCCCACCTCGTGCAGGGAGGGAAACAGGGAGTGCCAGCCTTGGCTTCAGTGCAGGCAATCCCACTAAGCTCTTAATGCACAGACAAAGCAAATGCCAAACTAATGAAATACCAGCTTAGGCCTTCAAAGGGGGAAACTTCAGACCAGGCATAGCCAAGGGAATAAAGTTGTGAGGAGTTAACAAAAGTCAAAGCGAGGATATTTTTCCTCCAAAAAAACAAAAAAGAAAGAAGTGCCAGACAACCACAAATACCCTGATTTGAGGGAGGCTCTTTGAAAAAGGCCTGGGGGATGAAAGGCCAGAGTGAAGTGATGTGAGCCATGTAATCTTTCTGGAGAGGAGAAGGAAAAGTAAGGAGGGATTTGATGCAAATCAGTCATTTCATCCCTAGTTTATATTCATTGGGAAGGGGGGGGCTCAAATAATTCAACACCCAGACAACTTCAGAAGAGCTTAAGGAACCTTTGCAATGGTGCTGCTATTTCTGGCATGCCAAGAGTAATCCCGAGATTAATTATTTCTCCTGAATTCAGGCAGGCACAGGCATTGCCTTCTCCCTCACCTCCTTGGGGCTGACATTTCTGGGAATACCCTCCATGCTCTCTTTCTTTTGCACCCTCAAAGAACAGTCATGGGTTTTCTACTTATTCTGAGGCCTTTGATTTCAAGTAAGAGGCAGCATTTTCTTAGGAGTCAAACTCCCTTTCAGCACCACCTGATACACTACTTGGAACTCCAATAAAGTCCACAGAGAAACCCTCCCAGCACTGACAGGGAAACATCTCAAGCCTTCAGTAACCCTCTATCAAAATCCCACAAGTCCCTTGCTCTGTCCATCAAACTCCTAAAGGTCTCCACCACAGAGGTGTCTTTTCTGGCCACAGCAGCTCCAATTTATTTGGATTTATTTTCCCCCCATCTATTTCATGATAATGTTGGGAGAACCTCCCAGCCATCTCAGGCTTGTTATGGCTCAGAAATCAGCAAGCCATGGCTTGGAATTCTGGAATCATTCAGGTTGGAAAAGCCCTCAGAGATCAGAGTTCAACCACTCCCCCAGCACTGCCAAGGCCACCACTAACATTAATGATGAGGGCTTTCATTAATATAATTTGTGTAAGTTGGACTGGCAACCTCCCATTGTTCCCAGCACCAAAACTCTGGGATGCAACACGGTCAGGCACCACTATTTAAGGTACGAATATGTCACAATAACGTTAACATGAACCATGGGGCAAGCTGAAATTGGTTAATTAGCAGGTCTCAAACTGAATTATAAATAGGGAAGGAGCATTTGAAGGTGGTATAGCCAGGAAATCAGGGAGTCCCAGAATGGTTTGGGTTGGGAAGGGACCTTAAAGACCATCCCATCCCACCCCTGCCATGGGCAGGGACACCTTCCACCAGTCCAGGTTGCTCCAAGCCCCATCCAACCTGGCCTGGGACACTTCCAGGGATCCAGGGGCAGCCACAGGGTTACACACTCCACTCTTATATCCCAGTACTGTGGGATTCACATATTTTATGATAAAAAAAACTAACTATGATTAAGTTTCCAGCTAGTGGAAACCACTGGAGAAGGTTAAATAGCAAACACAATTTTAAGGGGATCAGACTGCGAGAGGTGCATTCAAATGCAGCCTAAGAGGTGATATCCGGGAATTAGGAGCATCCAGGAATTAGGAATGTCCCAGTCACCACGATAAAAGGACAAGTAACATATGAATTGCCAGCTAAAATAAATTTTTTGGCTTAAAAAGGTTTTCAATCATTTCATGCATAACCTCAGGACAACAAGAACAGCCTTCCCCTTTTAATCCTGACTCACAACTGCCCCAAGGAAGCCAGGCATGGGATTGAAGAGCAAGTCTATAAATCACTGGAAGACTTGGAAAACACCTTGGGGAGCTCTGAAGTTAAAGGGCATCGCTGATCAGAGCACACACTGACAGGAAGATACAACCATCACACAGAGGATTCTCTCAATGCAAAGCAGGAAATCACATGCAGGAAAACACAAGGTTAGGAAAGACATGTATTAATGATGCAGAGATAAGAAAACCTTCAGTCATGCCAAAACTGTGCTTTGTTTTCCACTGCTTGGCATCTACAACATGCTCTGGCACAGGTTTGACAAAAGCCACCCAGGCTGAGCTGTCCAGGTCACGGGAGAGAGATGTCCATGCTGGACAACAGTAATTACAGATATTCCCAGAGGGATACAGGGTGTGGATCACAAGGACTGGGACAGAAGCCCTGGGCTGGAATCTGCCTCAACAGCCAATCCCCCCCCACAGAGATAAAAAATCAGCTGAGGTTTCAAACACCCTTTAAGACAGGAAAAAACCCCACCAAAGCAACAACTCACCGAAGGAAGGACTTGTACATTCATCCCATAAACGTGATGCTTCCCAGGCTCTTTCCCTAAATCCGGGGTGACAGAGCAGGGAAACCCATCACAGTCACAGGGATTCAGCAACATCCATTTTTTAACTACCAACTGCTCCACAAAACTCCTGCTCTTCCTCTGAAGTTTAAGGCCAATCCCAGCAAGATAACTCTGTGCCACGCTTAATAATCCCAGGGATCAGAAACCCTTTGATGCTGATGCTCCAGCAGGAATATTTTTAGAAAAATGCTGGCTTTAGCTAAAAAAAGAGCCCACTCCACATACTATCAGTCAGCTGATCACAGATAGTATCTTATCTCTAAATGATGCTGAGCTGGAGAGAGGCTCCAGCTTTATAAAAAGACACTTGCCAGCTGGTTTACAGACACAGAAGTGAACACAAGCAGCACCAGTTGCAGGGCAAAAAAAAAATGAGCTCAAAGCACCAACATCTCAAAAGAAAGCAAAAGCCCCAGATGGCAGAGAACAAAAGAATATAAAAGAAATATGAAGCCTAATCAATGCACCAAGGTCATGCAGTGCAGCAGAGAAGGTGGAGGTTTCAGAGCCATGCCCAAGTTGGGCTCTCCCAGGATTCTGCACACAGCAGAGAACAGAGGGATGGATTCTTGCAGCCTGCCACGTGTGCTGGGAAAACAACAGCAGCTGCAAGAATGTGCTCGAGGAGATAAACATTCCAGCTTCCCACCTACAGCAGCGCTTCTCCAAGCATCAATTTTGCCTTCTCCCCCGCTCCAACCCATTGGCAAGAAGTGCCTGTTGCCAGCTTAACTCAACAGCTATTTTAAAGTCTCAAACAGATAATGGGCCACTGGGAAAAAAAGCTCTTAAATTCAGTTTGGGCTGCTCCAGAGCTGAGCTGAGGATGTAAAAGCCCTGGAAATGAGGGGCTGGCAGGATGGGTGACACCAGGGCTCAGAGCCAGGGTGTGCTGGCCACAGAGGACAGAAAAAGGAGTTATGTGGCCCCAGGAGAAGCAGCTCCTCTGGGAGCTGTTAAGAACCAGCAGCACCGACTCCGCTTTTGGGTAGGGAGGCAGCTTTCCACAGAGACAGGTAGGGATGTGGGAGGCAGCAGAGCATCAGCACACTTAGTGCATCCAGGGAGAGCTGGCAGAGCTGCCAGGAACCATCAGAACTGCCATTTGGGGCAGAAATCCCCATCCCTGGGCTCAGGGGTCAACCCTGAAATCAGATATGAAATAGGAACCAGCCACAAGTGGCCCTTTGGCTGCTCCTTTGACCTCCTTGGGGAAGGAGGGGAGAAACTACAGAGGGAAGAGGCTTTTGGAGCAGATTCCCAGGCATGAGACCACTGCCCTGCTCCATGAGCTCCCACCTCCTCACATCCAACAAGCTCCAGGGCCACAGCTCTGGAGGTTGCTGCTGGTTAACCAGAGGGTCTGCAGCCCATGGGAAGGATATTTGCTCCTTCAGAACATTTCCATCCCAGCCAGGTCAACAAACTAAGCAGTGCTTGATCCTCATGGCAAAGAACCCTCTCCACATCACTGGTTTCTGCCTGGCACACACTTGGGGAGAAGGAAGGGTCAGAGTCTCCCATCACTGCACAACCTCCAATATTGCATCAATTTTTAAACTAAATTCGTCTTCTGGAAGGCCCAGTCTGACTCAAAGGTGGCCAGCCCTTGAAGGGGGGAAGGAAATAAACCCCACAATCCAAACACCTTCAAGCTTCAAACTGTGGAGAATTAGAAGACTCCTGCTGTGTATCAGGGGGCCCTATTAAGATCATTATTTGCTGTCAGAAAGTCTTCAGGCAGCTGCAGTCTGTTCTAAATATAGACCCATTTAGAGTTTTTCTAGGGGGGGGGGGAAGTTCAATAAAAGCACCAAAGTGACTTAGAATGAGGAGTGACACAAAGACACTGCACAGCACAGAACCCTTTCCATTCACAGGAAACACCTTAGGAGAGGCAAGAGCCACAAGTTTGGGTCTCCAGGGCCCTGCCCATCATTTTGGGGATGGATCCAGCCTGGCCATCCAACCTCAGAGCAGCAAAACACAGTTTGTTCACGATGCTGGAAAGCATCAGGTCAGTTCTGACGTGTCAGTGCTGAAGGATCAGCCTCACATTTCAGGCACAGAGGACAGAACATCCCATGGCTGGGATGCTGCAAGGACAGGGACACCCCTGATTCCTTCCTGACCTCCAGGATGCCCATCCCTTCAGGCTGGAAGGGACTGCTCAAGGTGAGATCCAGGGGTTTGGGGGAGCAGCTCCTGTGGTGCCCAGCCCTTCTGTGGCTGGAGGATCCCCATGGGTCTGCACCAGCAGTTAGAGGTGGCAGAGCCCCTGACAAGGCAGCTTAAATCCTTCTCACAGCTCCACTCTCGTATTTACTCCAGAGAATATTGTCATTTGTGCACAAAATCCCCTTGGGAAACCCAGAGCCTTGGCTCACCAGTAAATCCCTGGGACCAGTAAATCCCTGGGCATGGTTATGAAACACAGAAGTGCCTTTGATCACAGGGCAGTGGTGTTTGTTCCCTCCTTGTTCTCCTGGCAGAAGGGAACACCAACATGGAATTCTCTTCCCCATCTCTGCCCTTGGTGGTGTCCTATCCTTTTCCTCACTTCTTGAGCCTCTGCACTGCCAAGCCCTGCTGAGAGGAAGGTGTGGAGCAGCCCAGGTGACAGCAAGCCCGGGGGGGGCAGCTCTCTTTACTTGCATGGAATAATATTGCAAATGTAGCTGGGGTTTTCCCCCCAGGCAAACCCAAAGGACAGAGAGAAGGGTTTGCTCAGAGTACACACTACCACAGACAGCGTGGGTGTGAACATCCTTCAGAGAGCCTTTGTAAGCCAACTATACCAAATCAAACACAAAGCTCCTCTGATTCCAAAAGAGTGACTCTAATCATGTTTAGTTTCTGAAATTAATCCAGATTGATTTCTACTGCATACATAAGATACAGTGTTCCTACGTCACTATATAACCCCAGCTAATGAAAGAGGTCTTCATTGCCATATCATTCCTTTCCTGCATCCACATCACAGTTTAAGCCTTCCCTGGGAACTTAAAAGGTGATTCCAACCCTTCCAAACCAAACATTCACCCAGCTTCAGAGAGACTTGCAGCAGGATTAGAGCAGGACGCTCTGTAGGGATGTGGGGAAAAAGAAAAATAAAAAAAAATCAGCTCCCGATTGTTTCGAGAGAAACAAACCATTCTAATTTGGAAGCTGCTTTTTTTAATACAGTTGGTTTTTCCTCCTCCTGCTTTTTAGAAGCCTGTTTGGAGCATAAATGGGAGCTTTGAAGCAGCACTGAATCTTAATGGGCCTTGCACGTGCACAGGCAGCTGCTCCCTGCCAGACTGGAGCTGCTTGGGGAGCTGCTCACAAACGTGCACATGCTCTTGTCTACAAAAGAGAGTTGGAGCAGCCTGAAATGCCTCTCTTTCTTTCTGCATTTGAAGCAACTGACACCACCAGTCAAAGAACACCCCCCTCCACTGCAATCAACCTCCCTAAAGGGGAATAAAACCACTGGATAAAAAGGACAGGCAGAGAAAACCCAGGTGGACGTGGGCAGAGACAAAAGCAAAGTCAGGCAAACGCTCCATCCTGTTCCCCTCCTCCAGGAGAGTCACAACCAACTGGATGCCTTGGTCAGGGAAGTGTTGCAGACACATCCTGTCCCCAAAGCCAAGGAGCAGCACCTCCCAGGTGAGGGTCAGTGTGAAGGGAGGAACACCAGGGTGGCACAGAGCAGAGGAGAGATGGAGCCAAGCTCCTGGGAGAGCAATCAAAGCCTCCAAGCACATGATGAAACCTCTTCCCTCTTCAGGAGCTGCTCCATTCCCAAGGGCTGTCACCCTTCTCCCTGCATTGGCTGCACTAACAATCAGCTCCCAGAGGGAACTGAGCCCTTTCCAGAGTACAGGCACAGCAAAGGGCCTTGGACAGGTCATTACACCTGCAGGGATCACGCTGCTTCCATCCCACCTGCGTGAGCTCAGCCCTCCCTCTCCCGCTGTCAGAAACCCAGAGTGGTTTGGGTTGGAAGGGTCCTTTAAAGCTCACCCAGTTTACCCCCTCCCACTAGCCCAGGTAGCTCCAACCTGGCCTTGGACACTTCCAGGGATGGGGCAGCCACAGCTCCTCTGGCACCGTGTGCCAGGGCATCTCCAGGGAGACCTGAGAGCCCCTAAAGGGGCTCCAGGAGAGTTGGAGAGGGACTGGGGACAAGGCATGGAGGGACAGGACACAGGGAATGGCTTCCCAATGGCTGGGAGGGTGGTGATGCCCTTGCACAGGTTGCGCAGGGAAGCATCCAAGGCCAGGTTGGACGGGGCTTGGAGCCACCTGGGCTGGAGGAAGGTGCCCCTGCCCCTGGCAGGGGGTGAACTGGGTGAGCTTTAAAGGTCCCTTGAACCCAAACCATCCCACATTGCAGGCCCTCAGACAGGCACATGTGGCACACACCAGCCAGCCCCTTTTCAGTGGCACACTCTGAACTGAAGAAGTCCACAGACACAGAAAGCAGTTTAAGGTGCATCTTGGTTTCAAGCAAAAGCCCCCCCTAACCAGCCAGGCTGAGGTGATGCCAGAAATCATTCAGCAACTCCTCATGCTGAACACAAGTGTCAGAGGTTTGAGATGCTCAAGTTCAAAGCCCCCCTGCAAGCCATTTGTGACTGGAGTGGAAATGACACTAAGCCTGATTCCTGAGCCAAATCCCAGAGCTGGTGCTGATGACATTCCATCCATGCACAGAGCCAGAGTCTAATACCTCATTTTAAAGCCTACCAAAATATGAGAGGAACTGAGTACTTCCTAAGGCTCATACACAATAAAATTGATGAAACAGATAGCAAAAGCCATCCATCTTCATTTATAAGTCCTGGCTTTTGCCTTTGTTAGGTTTAATTGCTTCCCCTGTGGCTTCAAATCAAGGGCACATTCTATTAAAAGCAATTACTTTGCCGTGCAGCTGCCGTAGCAAAGTTGCTTGATAAAGGTTAATCTACTAAGTGGTGGCAGCCCTTAAATGAGGGTGATGATTTTCATTAACAACCTCACAGGGAAGATGATGCTGGAATTTACATGTGCATCGACACAACCACCACGGTGACACCTCCAGAGGGTCTTGGTGTCCCCAGGTCACCACCCAGGACACAACACCACGGGCTCCTGCTGCAGATGCCAAGCTGGGGACGGTGTGGCACTGGCTGCTTATTCCATGTGTGATCCACATGGTTTCCACTCAGGGATGAGCAGTTTGGTCTGGAGGCTTCTCCATCCCTGGAAGTGTCCAGGGCCAGGTTGGAGCAACCTGGGCTGGTGGAAGGTGTCCCGTGGCAGGGGCTGGTCTTTAAGATCCCTTCCAACACAAACCCATCAGTGATTCCTGGGCCACTGTAGAAGCCCTGTCTCCCACTTGCATTCACTTGAAGGCATTTGCTCTTTGGGGGTTTTCTTCATATAGGAACAGGACACATTCCAGCTGGAAGGAAAGCAGGGGCAGGAGGATCCTAATAATCACCAGATGGAGTGGGACAAAGTTCGGGTGGAAAGCTTGCAAATAAACCCCTTGATCTTCTTTCTTTTCTTCCTCCCACTTCATCTCCTTCAGCCCAAAAACGCAGCCCATCCCCACACTGCAGCACTCCAGCCACTTGTCACACAAAGAATGGGAAAAAAGCTAGAAGATTTAAAAAAAAAAAATTAAAAATAATCCCCTTTTGCCCCACTTAATGCCAATTTTCAGTCTGCTGGGGGTTTTTACTTCTCCCCCTCACATTTAGTTATGCAGTGAGTCCAGACTAACTAAAGCTGATCCCCCCCATGACCCTGGGGGTTCCTTCCAGCTCAAGGTGATTCTACAATTGTATGAATTCTGTGTTTTTAGGCACCAGCATCCAACCCAGGACATGACTGTCCAGTGCCTCCCATGGCACATTCACAATAAATCAAATATCTTTACGTTTTTAAGCCATCAGAACCTCATTTTGTAAGCAATAGTTGTTTCATAGAAAGCCACAGAGAAGTTTTACACCATAAGTCACCAAAAAAAAAAAAATCCAGAGTGTGAGCAAAAAGGTTAAGAATCAGAAGCTTAGCACCAGCTATTTTTAACATAATACTGAGAGTAACACCCTGCAAGCAGCACACACACACACACTCTAGGAATAAAGTGAAAATACAGCCTTCTGCACACGCCTGCCCCTCCATCTGCATGTTCCAGGGATTATCTTCCACAGGGGAGGCTGGAGAAAGGAAAATAAAATAAAAAACCCCAGAAACCTGCTAGGAAATGCAGGGAAAAGGGCAGGCTGTCTCCTGTTTCAGCAAGCAGAGGTGTTCCATGTGGAATGGCCCTGGGAGAGGGAATTGCTGGCTTTCCAGTCTTATACCATTAATTGCCCTTCAGGCAGTTAATTGGGTAATTAGGCACCTTCAGGGGCACGGGTTGGGGCTGCAGAGACAGTGTCCTGCCTGCAACCCCTTCATTCCACACAAGGATGACTGCTGGATCGCCACCTGCCCCAGTATGACCTCCAGACCATCTTCCTCCACGCTGGAAACACCTTGGCACCACTTCCAACCCAAACTGTCCCATTTTCACTCCATCAACTGCACTCAGGGAAAGTTTGAACTCCCCCAGCCTGGCTCAGGGAGCTCCCAGGTGGGACAACCAAGCTCCAGTTTTCCTCCCATGTGCTCATCACCCAGGATTTGTACACTGGGGGTTTCAATTTCCCCTGCAGAGCAATAAAAACCTCCTCTGGTCAGATGCACCTGCCTAAAAATCAGATTTTACTAAAAAGCCATGAGAAGCTCAAATATCCCTGAGACTAGAAAGAGAAAAGGAGTTATTTATTCTTGCAGCTACGCCAAGTGAGAGCTGAAAAGGTGTTACTTTGCTGCCAGCTTAGCTCCACATTCAAAAATAAATGTGTTTTCTTGGTGGTGGTGAGAGTGCAAATCACCAGGGAAAGCAAAATGAGAATGGAAAGCTGGCAAGAGGGAAAGAGATTTATTCAGACTACTGCTGTCAGAAGGATCTGCTCTCATGAAAGGCTGTACTGTTCTCCACAGGCCACCCAAAATTGCTCAGTGGCCTCACCTGGAGCCAGCAGGGCAGGAGACAAGCACAGATCTCCTCACTGGGAAGAAGCCAGGTTGGGACACAGCCCTTCTGGAATACGTGGAATGGCCAGGGATGAGCTTCCATCACCCTAACCCTAAACCTGGGACTCAGCAAGGGTTGGGTCAGGCTCCTGAGGAGCTCTTTGCTTGTGGCCACACCAGGGAACAAGCAGCAATTTCACCAGGGTCCTCTTGAGTTTAACCAGACTGGGGGAGACAAATGGAACAGTCACAGCCCTCCTGCCACAGCTCCAGAGGGGGTGACTGATCCCTCAGGAACAAAGGGAGGATGTTTAGAGAGGGAAAAAGGATCAGACCTCTTAGCACTGGTCAGCAAC
Source organism: Xiphorhynchus elegans (assembly GCA_013401175.1). Classification (NCBI taxonomy): domain Eukaryota; kingdom Metazoa; phylum Chordata; class Aves; order Passeriformes; family Dendrocolaptidae; genus Xiphorhynchus; species Xiphorhynchus elegans. Next base: position 59,351 of record VZUH01001547.1, read on the forward strand.
TGCAGCGAGCCCTGGTATGGAGCTGGAGCTTAATGCAAGGGAGAGTGGCCAAAGTGACTTCAGGCTGGGTCAAATCACAATCCTCAAAAGAGCAAAGGGGTATTTTAAGCCAGGGTTTTAATGTGGCCAGAGCCCCTCTGCTCTGGGGACAGGCTGGGACAGCTGGGGGGTTCACATGGAGAAAGGAAGGATCCAGGGAGAGCTGAGAGCTCCTTGCAGTGCCTAAAGGAGCTCCAGGAGAGCTGGAGAGGGGCTTGGGACAAGGGACAGTGGGACAGGACACAGGGAATGGCTTCCCACTGCCAGAGGGCAGGGTTAGGTGGGATATTGGGAAGGAATCCTTCCCTGTGAGGGTGGGCAGGGGCTGGGCTGGAATTCCCAGAGAAGCTGTGGCTGCACCTGGACCCCTGGAAGTGTCCCAGGCCAGGTTGGAGCAATCTGGGCTAGTGAAAGGTGTCCCTGAGCTGGAATAGCTTTGGAGATCAGATGCCAGCTCAGCTGTGCAGCTCAGAGTGCACTTGATGGCAACTGACAGCAGTGTGACAGCAATGTGACATGCAGCACTAGGCTTTGTACATGGCTCAGTAAAAACCCTGCCATAAAACATGCCCAGGAGTGCAATTTTTGGGTAGTGGTGTGAAAGTTCCACCTGTGGAGTGCCCAAAACTGAGGCACCCTGGTTTTCTCCTCACAGTCACAAGGGTATCAAAGAGCTGCTGTGGGTGGGATCTTGTCCCAGCTTCAGGATCCAGGAGGTCACTCTCCCAGCCTGGTACATCCCAGACACCATTTACCAGGGAAGTGCCTTAAAACATTCCAGCCATGCTCTCAAATTCCAGCTCTCTTCACAAGACTCCGAGGAACTGTTCCTAGTGCCTCAAACCTGAGGAGCTGTTCCATTTTCCAAGGAACCTGAGGTTAAGAGCTTTAACATAAAAGGAGAAAATAGGAGCTGAAGGGTTTGATTCTTGTTTTCATGGCCACTTTAAAGCTCTTTGAAGGGCTGTTAATGAAGAGCAATCTCAGGTATAGAGTGGAATAGGATTTCTCTGCACCATTTACTGCAGCCCATGGAGCTCATCCCACTGTTCCCTAGTGCAGGGAGAGAGACCTGCTGTGCCTGTCTTGTAGCTGGGAATGGGAAGGCAAGGACTACCAGGCATTGCCACCAATCCCAAACCCAAACTGGAGGTCTTCCCACACAATGGTTTGGGTTGGAAGGGGCCTTGAAGTTCATCCCATTCCACCCCCCTGCCACAGGCAGGGACAACTCCCACTAGCCCAGGTTGCTCATCCAACCTGACCCTGAGGTCACATTCCTGAAGGGGAAGAGGCTGGACCTCACCAAGGAAGGGTCAACACAAGATGCTTTGGTAGTGACTATCACGGGAAAAAAAAAAAGCCCCACAAACGCCAAAACCACAAGGACCCCTCAGCTAAAATCAGAATATCAGGTACCACAGGGCTCCTTTGTCATCCTTCTGCACATAAGGCAGAATGAACAAGAGCATACCCAACCTGCCAGTCACCTGCAGAGAGGGATGCTCAGGCACAGGAAGCCAAGATTCAGAGCTGAGCCAGAAGCAGAACCTCTAATTGATCACGGTTTTAATTGGTTTCAGTCCCAGAAGCAACACTTGAGTCGACATGAACCGAACGTGGCAGCCACACAGGGATGGCAGAGAGGCACACAGTGATTCAAACCACCAGACTAAGCTTTGGACACTCAAATTGGTTTCATCACTGCTTTTACACAGAAATTTTATGGCTCCTTCAGAGCCACAACAGGACTGATTCAATTCAAGCAGCCCTCAGTGAAAAACATTCATAAAAAACCCTCCCTTTTTTTAAAATGAAAAAGCTTTCTGCTTTAAAAATGAGGCAGGAAGGAGAAGTTTAAGAGAAACAGGGGGGGGGGGAAGGAGGAGAATAGCCTTTTTTTAATCTTTTTAAATTCAAAGGGATTTTACCTCCCTTGAGGCGCCAGAAAGTAAAGATAATCATGAAAAAGCTGAATGAAGCAGAAGTTTGGTGGAGGTTCACGTGTGGATTTGACCTAGATACAGGGAACATTCCTGTGATTAATTTGTAGGTTATAATTTTATACTACAGCGCTCCAACTCCAGCTCTAAAACAAATTGGACAGAGTGTCTTATTACTGCCTCATATCCCCTGATAGATCACTAAATATCTGCATATTTTAATTATTTGAAACAGACCACAAGTCATTATTTCCCCTTTGAATTCTGGCACCAAGATGGATTTTCTGCATCAGACCATAAAGGGGCTGGGATACTACAGGAATATTAAACCCTTTGCCAACATCCCAAAATCTGTGGGAGGTACCAGGTGGTTACACCCACATTGAACCCTCTTCACCTGAAAGGTTGGTCACCCCTTTCTGGTGTCACCTTGGATGGCATCTCCTGAGGCATCTCTGGCTTCCCCAGTAGGTCCACAGGTGATACATTCCCACCACACTTCAGGCAAGCATCTCACTCAATTAGAGGGAAAATTATAAATTACAGCATCTCTGCCAGGGCAGAGCTAATCTAAGGCTGGTTGGAAGAGTAAAACCCCTGCTCTGGCTTGGCAAGCACGAACATGTCATCACACAGCAATTCTTAACCTGCCTGAGCTGAAGGTTCCTTCATTTCCTCCAATTAAGCTTCCCCAGAGCACCTTTGCTCAGCTCTAATTGTTTTCTGAATATTCTCCTGGTTACCTAAGTAGCCTGAGCTAATTGATGATGTTCTGCAGGTTCCTGCAGGCAATGAATCCATCGATGCAGGTCTGAACAACCCCAGAAGGGTTTTGGGTTGAAAGGGACCTTAAAGACCACCTCATTGCAACCCCCCACCATAGGCAGGGTCACCCTCCACTAGACCAGGTTGCTCCAAGACTCACCAACAATGACAGAATCAGAATGGTTTGTGTTGGGAGAGACTTCAAGGACTGTGTTTTACCAACCCAATTCTCAGGGCCATCTGTAGGGACATAGGAGAAGGAGACAACCCAGCACCATAACAGGTAAGGTCCTTCAATACCCACATCTACAATGTCCTGATGTTTCTGTGGGTCTCTCCCCCTTCTGTGGAGAAGATCCCTTAAAATTTCCTCCCCCCTTTCTAAGCCTTTCTAATCCTCCAAGCCCATCTGGCTAAGGGTTGTCTCCAGACAAGCCACTGAGGAGCCCTTTGGATGTCCCTCCAGGAGAGAGGCAAACAGCAGGATGGAGACAAGGACACCAAAAACACCTCACAGAGGCTTCTCCACCCAGTTCATGCTTTCAGCATTCATCCAACACAAATTCATCCATTTTACATAAAATAGAGGAAAAAGGCTTTTCTTCTTATTGCTTTGCACCCAGAAGGCCAAAATCAACACATCCCTGCAAACAGACTGGGACAGGTACTAAACAGCTGAAGAATGTTCTTTCCTCCCTTAGGCTACATATGGCTAAGTGACATTTGATTCCACCAAAGGCAGATTCATTTATATTTGGAAAAGCAAGCGTGGAACTGGGAGCTTATTTTGAACAGAATCAGCAGCGTGGTAGCCAAAGCTCATTAATTATGAATTTTATCAACTGTTCACCAAAATTTGTTCTGCTAGCACGGGGTAATTGCCTGCAAAAATGAGGCTTTCCAATGGAAAAAAACCACCACACTACAAAATAACCCCCATCCTTCCCTTTCCAGGAGATATCCCCTTATTCCAGCACAAATTCCAATGCTTGGCAGAATCCTAGAGGCCCCTCAAGCAACTTGTCAGTGTCCCCACTGCAACGAGAAGCACCAAAGAGCATCACTTGGTAGAAGATGGACGTGGAGCACTGGAATGAGCTCTTCTGGCTGCACAGCACCTGATGCAGCCCCACCAAGGACCATGACCCTGAACCAGAGCCCCATGATGTGCTGAACTAAGAGAAAACATCCCCTGACAACTCTGCAGGGCACAGGCAGCATTGAACACCAAAATTATTTATAGGCACCAATTTTAATCAGCAAGCAGAGCCCTTAATTTCCCTTTATATGCACAGCACACACACAGACCCACCTTGGCAGAGAGGAAGATGCTCCTCCTTTTCCCCAGAGCAGCAGCACCTTTGGGAAGATGTTTCACCAGTTGCTCACACAGAGACCAGTCATAAAGGCTTTTCAGACCAAACATCCACCAGTTCCTGCAGCTCTCAGGTGTCTTTGCCTCTCCTTAAATAGCATTTTAGCAGAGATGCCCCACCTGTGGCTGGTGGGGTGGAGAGTCCATTGGAAACACCTGGGACCTTCCCTGGGGACCTTCCCCCCCCTTTTTTGTCCTACAACTCAATTGACTCCCATTCCCACTTTGCATTCTCACTGATCTGGAAAATCCAAACTCTAGTGCAGTTTTTTTTTTTGGGGGGGTGGTTTAGATTTATAAATAAGTGACACCTAAACACCTACAAACCTTTCTGTCCCATGCAGGATGAACACAATTTGTGTCCCAGGTTTCCTCAGCCTTCACTCCTGTGGCTCGTGATATCAGTGATGTTCAATTTCATGTGCCCCAGAGTCTTCTGTAAGATTGGATAGCCTGGATTTCATGAAGGAAATGCTAAAAACGAGAAAGGAACAGAACGCAGTTGTAGTGTTTATAAAATAACACAATTATTTGACTACATGGGAAAAAACCACCAAACAAACCTCTGCTATGGTTTATTTTCGGCCTTCTTAGGCACAGGTCTCTTCACTGCCTAGAGTTTTATTTCTTAAGATCTAATCTTCTTATAAATCTGTCCAGAAATAACCAAGAATGGCAACATTCAGAATAACTCCCCCGAATTAAGTGGCATAAATTCTGTTCTTGCTTAGGCTGATATGAATTCAGCAATTTACATCAGTGTTGCAGAGGTCAGAATTTGCCTGAGAAATTTGATTTAATTTTTCTTTTTTTTTTTTTTTTTTTGCCACTCTAAGGGTTAACACAGGCTAACATGTTAATGCTGGATTCATTAATCTAGTCATTAAAAATCTGTCTAGGAAACAAATTTCATTCAAAGCCTGATATTAAGGAACACATTTCCAAAAAGTGGAGCCCTCCCTGCACGGGCACCCTGGGATCCCTCACACAGCCCCGATGAAGTTGATGATTTTGATGAAATGAATGATTTGGCTGGATTTGCTGGAATGCTCTTTAGGGTTTCTTCCCACCCAAACCATTCCGGGATTCTGGGGTTTTATGTATTCCAAGAGCAGCTGTTGGGCTAAACCCCTCTGGGAAGGAATAAAGGGTATGAAGGGTTGTTGTTAATGAATTAAAACGACCCCGGGGGACAGAGATGTGGGAATTCTGCAGGACCCTCATCCTGAGCAGCAGGGAAGCTCCTGGAGCCAGGAAAGGCAACTGCCCCACTGACCTTCACAGTCACATTTCTGCCATCAGAGCCACTGAAAATACACCCTGAGATTGGACTTGTCCCCTGTGTCACCCCGGTGAAAGCATTAACTCCGCTGATAATTAGAGAGGCCTCAGCCAGGTATGTTAATGACCCTGTTCGAGGTGCTGTTAATCAGTTGTCGGTGAACGGTGGTGTTTCTAGGATCGTTTCCAGATGGAGGATTATTTTCCTCAATGATCTGCATTACATTTCCTCCTAATCAAGCTCTCAGCGATGTTTTGATTGGGATGAAAGGAGATCCTCCAGCTCAAAGAGACCCGTTCCTCTTGTTAACCCCTTCGGCTAAAAAAGCCATCTCAAGGATTGCAGCCACAAGAAAGGCATCCCAAGGAGAAGGGGCATCCCCCCAGAGTGGGGACAATCAGCTGAGTGTCACTATGGAATGAAATTTGTGCCTGGGGAGAGCACCAGCCCTAAAATGTGTTGAAAGGAGATGGATTCCCAAAATACCCCCAAGCTCCAGCTCCTTGGAGGAAGCCACTGCAGAACAGGCAGCCGTCTGTGCTTGCTCCCAGCAGCCAGGCTGCCAGAAACTGGGACTGACACTGCCCAGACTGGTCTCCTCCTGCCTGCTGGCAGCAGCACTGCCTGTCCCAGAGCCAGCCCCTGGCACCAACAGATGCCCCCAGCAGCAAAATCCTTGCACAGAGCTCTGAGTTGGCATTGCAGCTCCTCCAGTGCAAGCTCTGCTCCTGGGAGATGGGGGAAAGGCATGCTTAAAAAAATAAAATAATAAAAAGGGGGTAAAAAATATAAACTCCCTTCCCAATGCTTCAATAAATAAGGTGAAGGGGCTCATTTGGCACCTGGATAATTGAGGAGAGCCCAGCAGAGGTGCCAGCACAGAAGTGCAGGCAGCTTGAAGCAAGAATCTGACATGTCTTGGACCCTCCTTCCCTGACAACTCCCAGTTGCTATTTTGGGAAGACTGCAAAGGGGTTTGCCTCTTCTTTTCAACCTAGGACATCTTCCAGTTATCCCTACAAGGTGCCATACATCATAGAGTCAGCCAGGTTGGAAGAGACCTCCAAGATCATCAAGTCCATCCCATTGGCCTTGCTGATAAAATACAGGGAAGACCCTGAAAAAATCTCCCAGCATCAATTTTTCAAAGGGAAGAGCTTTCAATTAGTGCTTTCCAGCACTGTGTGTGCTGCCACAGCTTCAAGCCCAGCCAGGTTAGATGGTTTGAGCTCACCTCTCAAGCCAGAGATTAAATGACATTAAATCGACATTCAGCTCTGCTCTCCACTTGCACTTCCCCAGTGAGAATTTCACAACCCTCCAAATAAATAATAATAATAATATAATTTTTAAAAATAACAAAGAGGTGGGAGGAAAAAAATCAATCACAAAACAGTTAAGTAGGAAATCAATAAATACATAGTCCAGAAATAGAGCAATAGCTTATGTATATTTAAAATAGCTGACAACTACAGGGTGTAAGCCATGTGAAGAGGTCTGGGGAAGGCCCTCAGCTCAGAGGAGCAATCCTTGGAACAGTGTGACAGCAACCCTTCCCAAGGAAAAGCCTCTCCAAAGCCATGGAGAGCTGTCAGCTTTGAAAGCCAGGGGCAAGTCAGAGCTGCTGGGGAAGCAGAGACTTCCTGGCAAGTGCTTTGTTATTAAGCAAAATAATTGCCTTCCAATGCAATGGTTGCTGTTGTTAATTAATAACCAGTGTGCTTAATACAAAGGTCTAATTTGAGTAATGAGTCAAGAGAGTTAAAAAGTGGAAAAGCCCCTGCCTGGGTGTCAGGGGGGTCACTGAGTAGGCACAAAGGTGGGTGGCCAGGTCAGTCTCATCCCAACCAAGTCATGGGATCGTGTCACACAATCATGGAATGGCATTGGGTTAGAAGGGACCTTAAAGCCCATCCAGTCCCACCCCCTGCCATGGGCAGGGACACCTCCCACTGTCCCAGGTGGCTCCAAACCCCATCCAACCTGGCCTTGAGGTCATCAGGAGACAATATGTATTTTGAAAGGATGCCCTGAGCACCAGGGGTGCTGAGTTTTGCTCCTTTCTTTGTGATGTCTCTCAGAAAGCTGCTGCAAACCGTGCCAAAGGGGTTTTCAAGACTCCTCTGAGGCTGCTCGACATTTGGGTCCTGCAGAATCCAAGCTCCCACAATTGCTGCTGTAAAGAAGGCCTTCAAATCCTTGTCCCAGGGCATTTTATCACCTTGGCTGAGAAGTGACAGGCAGCAAAGATGACCCTGAGTTTGGAACCAGCAGTCAAGTTTGGGGTGTAAAACTTTAGAGTGGCTTTTCTTCCACTTTTTTGTGACTTACTGGCAAAACAGCACCGAGAGTTTACACGTGATACCAAGTGGTTTGCTTTCAAAAAGCTGAAGTGGGGTTGGCACTGGAAGTGAAACAGGGTATGTGACAGTCCCCCCCTGCCCAGTGGCATTCCCAGATAAGAGGAATGACAGGTACTACAACTTGTTAGAGCCTGGCTTGACTCATTCTCGGGGGACATGAGGCAGGAATGTCAGCAGAGGATGGTGGTGGGTTTGCCCATGGGAATTAAGAGCAGCATTCCCTGCCCACTGGCAGCGTGTTGGAAGGAGATGATCCTTAAGGTCCCTGCCAACCCAAAGCAGCGTGTGATTTGATCTCCACCACCACAGCAGCATCACTGAGCTGCATTCCAAAGCCATAACATTTCTGAGTTTATATCAGGGTTGGACTCACTGAGCTTGGGGGTGTTTTCCAACCTAAATTATCCCGTGACATGCAGGGAACCAAGTTCAGTAAGTTTTAACTGGTATGTGACTGGGAGCTGAAAACGCTCCTGGAAGCCAAGTTGATTAAAGGGTGAAATGGGACTTGCCAGAAGTTTCTGTCTGCAAGGTCACACTCCCTGGGATCTCAACACTTCACAGGATGGCTCCTACCAGGAGAACAGGGAGCCCTAGCAGATGCAAGTGATGTTTTGCCCCATTCTGCACCCACCTATATTGGCCTTGCCAGGATTTGAGTGAAGGCAGAGGGAGATGACCCAGACTTGGTGGCTTTGTCTGCTTTTTTAAGGACACCACAGGTTCGTACAACAAGATAAAAATTCGTTTGGGGTCAAAAATAGCCCTGAAGGTTGCTGAAGACAGCCAAGCTGGCTGCTTGGCAGCTCTTTTGGTGTTCTTGCATCAACCCCAACTCTGTCCCAGCTCTTTACTGAAGGCACACCATTTATGGTTGGACTTAATCAATTTAAAGGTCTTTTCCAACCTGACTAATTCCACGACTACCACACCCCCTCCCAAAAAGAGCTGAGACACAGACACTATTTCAGCAGCCTGCTCATCCCATGAAAGATTAACTCCTTGGGGCTGCAGGAGACCATCCGTGGCTTCCCACCTTTGGTGTGAAAAGGGACAGGAATGGGAAAAGCTGCTACTGTGTGGCTGGAGAGCAGCAAGTGACAGTCAGTGCCACCTGCCACTGCCCCCGAGGTGGCACTTCTCCAAACACAGAGCTTGCAGAGCATCTCCACAGGCACATCCCACACCCACGAGTGGCCCCCTCCCTGGCACAGCAAACCCTCTGCCATCTCACGTGTCACACCAGAGCTAAATGCTGGAAAAAGTGGCTCCCAGCAGCCCTGGCACAAGATGCCAACGTGCCCGCTGTGACACTCACAGCCTGTCACTGACGGCTGCCCAAGGATGGAGGGGCAGAGAGGTTCTTTTTCTCCACTTCTGACTCGAGCAATCAAGAGAATTTTTCCCTCGAATGCAGAGAACGTTCAGCTTTTCACCCCTGAGAGCAGAGGAAATTTCAAACACACATTTCAGCTCATTTCCACCTCCACTTTCGGAGCCATGGGGAGAATTTTAGTGTCTGCTTCAGTCCTGCTCAGGGTCAGGAGACAGGAACCCTTCCTGGCTGTGCAAGGGGAGCCAGGGAGGTGGACAGCCTTGGACTTTCACTTTTCCACGCTGTCTTTGGCTCAAGGTTGGGATCAAAGCTAATTTAGGCAGCCACCAGAGCTCCACCAGCCCTCTCCCTCTGCCTCTTCCACTCACAGGTCTCGCTCTGTAACAGGTTTCTTGTTCAACAAGCTGCTCTTCTGTTCCACCTGAATAATTTAAAATCAGGGAGCACAAACAGCAGCAAACGTTCCCATGGAAGACAGGGAGACATGTTTCGAGCTCCTCTGATTCAGCAAAGGCTTGGTGAGCGTGCAAAACAATCAGAAGGGGGGAGATGTTAATGGAACTATCACCTCACTTCAACCTCCCTGTGCCTCCCAGCCCTGCTCCCTGAGCTGCTCAGGATCCAGGGCATTCTCACACACCACATTAATTCCAGCATCTCATTAGCTCGCTCCTCTCTGCTTTTCAGTGGGATGCCAGCCATAGGGAATGCTCGGATTTACATTTGGCATGACTAAAGGCTATGACTAAAGGGTATTCTTAGCTTGTTCTCCTTCCCCCCGTTCCCCCAGCCGCTGGTTTAACCTTCCCTTGTCTCGCTCTGCCCTGGCTCTCCGGACTCCAGGAGCATCCAGGGGCACTGCCAGCTCCCAGCAGCTGTTACCACCCTCCTAACACATTAACAGGGAGAATTTTCCTGCACAATCCTAAAAAAAATCTCCTCTAGCACAGCTGGAAATGTCAGTTTTCCACGTGGCTCAAACCTGCAGAGCATCAAATCTGATATTGGTTCCCTCCGTTATTTTTGAGGTCAAGAATTGACTGAAGGGCCTCCAAAAATAGGAGGAAGAGTTTTAAAAGAGGTCTCAGAAAGATTTTACAAAGGTGGGAAAACTGGCTGAGAACAAGGCTGCAAATGGTGTTTTTTTTGTGCCTGGATACCTGGTGCTTCCTAGAAATAAGCCAGGGACTAGAAGAGTTTAAGGAATCCACCTTACAAGAGGAAAGTACCTGGATATTCACATTGATAGACAGAGTAAAAATGTTTAATGTGGATTTTATAATATATGAGGCCTGATACATCACCTGATACATCACCCAGACCAGGGGTCTGGGGAAGAAGCTCTCCTTTAAGAATTAGAAGCTGGCTTAAAAATGCCATTCCAGGATGGCTACAGATGAGAAAATCTAGCTAAACAGGAGCTCAACATCCATCTCCCCATCCGTGAGCGGGCAGAAAGCACCTGGAATGCTGTGAGACAGTGGCACTCCTGCACCAGCATTTGGAATTCAGCTCTGAAGCCATGGTGACCCTGCAAATCCTTTGGGAAAGGAACCTCAGCCAGGTCTGACTGGCACGGGCAAAAAATTCCTTCCATCCCAAAAGTTGGGTGAAATTCCAACACGTTGCAGGCTGGGTTCTTAAAACACATTCCCCTGAGGAAATGGGATGGCTCACTGGGGGAGGGCAACGCTGGGAGAAGGGTAGAAAGGTCCTTTCCTCCAGAGATCCAGCTGCTTCCAGGGATTTGGGGGTTTTGCTCAGCTCGGGATGATGTGACATTTCACAGGGATGATGGACTGGGCCCAGGTTTCTCAGTCCTGGAAGAAGATTTCAGCTGCCTGGGCTGAAGCAGCAGCTGTTGCTGCTGGAGTAGCTGCCAGAGAAGAGGCGAAGTGGGAGGACCACAGACTTCAGAAGCACCAGCCTGGCTCAGCGAGAAGCTGCCTATTTTTATCAGAACATTCCTGCCCATCCCACAGAAAAGGAACCCTTGTGGTCTGCCCCCAAAGCTGCTTCCTGCTGCTGGGTGAGCCAAGGAGCTCAAACTTCTGCGGTGGCTTCGTGTGAAGTGCCAAAACCCTGAATGCAGTTATGCAAATGCAAATGCTGAAGTAACACAAACTCCAAGTGACAAGCTATTAAGAGGCCTTTAATTCTCAGCGTTGTATAGGATTTATGAAACACCTCTCTGCAAGGCCAGAAAAAAAACCAGAGAAGTGGGAATTTTAAATACCTTGGCGATGTCGTGACACCCTCAAATAGGACAGTCATCAATTGAACCCCAAATATTCCACCAGAGAAGGTGAAGGTTGTTTCCTGCACTGGACTTGGAAAGGAAAGCCCTAAGGATAAATCCCTTTGGATGTCTCAGCCCAGGTTTTCCTCCACTGTAGCTGCTCTGGGGCTTCTGCCCAGGGAAAGCAGGAGGAGGAAGGAACAGCACAAAGGAGCTTTATGGGCTGGTCACAACCATTCCCAGTTGCCCAGGGGACAGGGATGGAGAGCTGGGAAGGAAGGAGTGAAGCTGTGCTTGGGAGAAGAGGGGTGGAGAGAAGGTGTTGCTCTAATTTTTGTCTTTGTTTCTCTCTATCCAAATGGATTTTGATCAGAGGATCACGTGGGTTGGAAGGGACTGGTATGGCCTGACCCACAAGGCAGGAGCAACTTGTGTTCTTTGCTAATAAATCCCTTGGGGTGAATGAAAGAATGAAAGTAAATTGATGCTGGATGATCAGTGTTTATGGATATATATATATATATATATACATAGTTTATTTCAGAACAATTTGCTGGAAAAGCAAAACAGGTATGTAGCCATTTGTGTTGTTCTTATCTATAGTAATGCAGCAATAGAAAAGCATAAAGGTATCACCCAAAAAAATTTGTAAGGGACCCACAAGGACCTGCACAGACACCCCAACAATCCCACCCTGTCCCTGTCCCATTGTCCCAACCCTCCTGGAGCTCTGGCAGCCTTGGGGCTGTGATCCTGCCCTGGGGAACCTGGTCAGTGCCCACCAACCTTAATGGGGGAAGAACCCTGTCCTGAGATCCACCAAACCCTGCCCTGGCACAGCCCCAGCCATTCCCTCAGGTCCTGTGGCTGCTCAGCAGCCAGAGATTGATGCTGCCCCTTGGGAGGAAGTTTTAGACTCCTGTGAGTTCCCCCCTCAGCCTCCTCTTCCCCAGGCTGCACAAATTGCAGCAGTAAATTTAATTGATGAACGATCTCCTGTCTTTATCTCCATCCAGGAGATTTTCCATCCTATTTTCTCCCTCTGTCCTGCCAAGGAGGAGCAGTGAGGGAACATCCAGGAGGGTGTCTGGCAGCTGCCCAAGGTCAACCCACCCCTTGTGGAGAGAAAGGGACCTCTGGAACAGAGCACTGCTTTCAGAGCAGCCCCAACCTGGCTTGGAGCTCACTGTTTGTCTGTCCTCTCCTCTCCACACCCTTCGCATCTTATTTCATGTTTAGGTGAAAGCAATGACAGCTGAAATTTCAAGCCTGGAGACAGAGCCATTCCTCTGGCACCTGCACAGGGCCTTTTACCTGGGAATGTGCTGGCAGCAGACGTGGCTTGTTCACTGCCGTGATCGGGGGAACAGCCAGCACTGCCTTTCACTCCCCCTGGCAGCAGGCAAGGTGCTCTGAAGATACTTTTCACTTGCAAAAGCTTTTTTCCTTGCATAAAAAAGCAGCTGATGAAACCCCCCCGTCAATCTCTTTCAGCATTCCATTCTATTTCGTCCTGGACCATTTCCTTCTTATATCCCATCTTTAAAAAAACACAAACAGAAAAATATTTGTTATTTTAGCCTTTGCTTTCCTCAAAGAAACCTCAACTTGCAAGAACAGCTGGCATTAAATAACCAGGAGGTGCTGCAACTTCTGGGAGAAACAGCACCTTCCTGGGGCAGCTTTTGCTATAAAGGACCCATTTTATTTTGGGAGAGGCAGCCACACACCAGCCACGGCAAGCCAACACGTGTCTGCATTCTGGGAAGAAAGAAGTCATCTGCTGGGTCCAAAGAGGCTGGTTCTTCAAGGCAGCTCCCAATGAACAGGTTGGATTGGCCCTATTGTGAGCTGTGAGCATTTGGATCTGAGCAGAATCACAGAATGATGCATTTGTCTTTTAAACGGGCAAAATAAACCCCCTTGAGGCCATAGCTCTGTCACTGGAAAGGCTGGATCTATTCATCTGATGGCAGATGCCACGAGTTCCCACGAGCCGCTCTCCCGGCTCCAAAATCTTCCCAGGGCTGGCAGGGGGTGTAAACACAGATCGATCTCTTGTTTAGGCTCCACTGACACAACCATCAGCATGACAGATGAGCTGCTGCTCGAACAGCTCACACCAGCATCCTGCTTTCCCGAAAGACCTATCTGCCAGGGAAAAGCAGGATGAGACCTGAACAACCCCCTCCCCTCTCCAAGGTTCCTGCTATCCCCATACCCACAGCCCAGGAGACCCACTATTCCTGATCCACCCAAAAAACCTGCTCTGGATTGCAGCAGGAACAAAACCAAACCTCGTGTGTCAAATGAAATTCAAGTGCCATTCTATTGGAGCTGCCTAAAGAGAGCTGTGCAGATGGCAAACCCTGTACCACAGGATGAGTCAATCCTCCAAACAAGGGGCATGTTTTACACCCTGCAGGGTGCAATAAAAGCCAGCAGGAGGTTGAATTGAGTGATGGACTTGTCTTCTGGGAGATGCTGCCCTTGCACTTGTTGCTCTGCATCATTCACATCCCACCCTTCTCCTCTCGGGCTGTGGCTTTGGGATCCAAACACAAATGCCATCCCGCGCTGGGCTGATCACACTGTTTCATTAATCATTTATCTCATCAATCATTTCGAGCCATTCCCCTTGGGCCACCCAGCCTTGCCTGCAGCTGCCAAATTTCAGGCTTGTTTCATCTCTAACCTACTTTCAGAGCTGCCTTGTCTCCCTGCCTTTCACGCTCCCAGCTCGTGGTTTCCTTGCACACTTGAACTGCCTGTCCCTGAGCAGGGAAGAGCAGGATGAGGGGGGACAAACAAGGGGAATAAAGACTTCTTAGGGTTGGGGTGTTTTTCCTAAGATCAGGTTTTCCTGCTCTTGGCAAATCATGGGCAAAAAAAAGCCAAGCTCTTGCATAGATCTCTTCTGTTTCTCCTCCTCTCTAGGATGGCAGAGGAGGCACAAGCACCAGAATCCTCCTCTTTTGCCAGATTGGCTCTTGGCTGTGGCAGCTTCGAGATGAAACCAACCCAGTTCCCTCCACCACTGGGGCTGTGCAAAGGGTGGCAGATCTGGGAGTGCTCGAGGTTGGAAGGAAAACCACCCACAGCAGGTCCCAGTGATGCCTCAGCCTTGAATCAGCAGCCCCTGGGATCGAGTCAAGAGAGAGTTTTAAACCCCAGACCCAAACCTTGTGGTTTCTCTGGCTGCTCAGAGGGGCAGATTCCAAAGATCACACTGATCCCTTGGGTTTTGAGAGCCCCTGCAGAGCCCACCAGAGCAGGGCTATGAGCACAGGACAGATGGAGCCTCCTGCACCAGCAGCATTCACATTCAAGCCATGGCACATTCCAGCATGTCCCTGTGGAATTCCAGCCCTCTGCTCCGGGCTGCTCTTCTCCAGCAGAGCCAACACTGCAAATGTCAGTCGATGACAGGCACGAGAATCTGTGCTCTTGCTCGCAGTGGGACCAGGCAGCCTCCTCAGCCAACAGTAAGTCCTCCTAAAAATAGGCTTTTTGGAGGAAAAGGGGGATTATTGACAACTTTTTTGCTGAGTTGTTTCAGCCAGAGGGGGAGGAGAAATGCAGAAGAGCCAGAACACAGCCTGTTGCCCAACAGCAGGCAGCGACTGAAGAGTCATGTCACGAGGAAATAGTCACAATGAACAGTCATTTTAAAGAAGATACAGTCATCTAATCACGGCAGAAAACCAAGGCCTAATATTCCAGCTCCAAGCTTTTGTTCCATCCCTCTCAGTGAAAGTTCTGCAATCTGTGACACTCCTCAAACAGCATCAGCAACCCAACCATCCCCTTCTGGTCTTTCCCAGGCACCCCCACTTCAGCAGGTCTATTTGCAGGCTTTGGCACGGGGGATTTTGGGCCGAAAAGCTGTGTTTGGGTTCACTGAACACATTGCAGATGCACAGACCTGCTGCTCCAACCCTTCAAAAGGAGGGTCTTTCCTGATGCACAAGCCTCATCCATCTGAGTCCTTTTCTCTCTGCTGGGAAAGGTGTTCCAGAAAATTCACCATCAGGACCTGTGAATCCTTTAAAAGCACTTAGGAGCTCCAGAAGCTGAAAAAAATTCCACTGACAAGTGTTTCCTTCTGTTCTTTCCAAGTTTGCAATGAATAAAACAACAGGTTTTAACCAGCTTAGGCAACCAAACAAGTCAAAGGCTCTTACAATCAATTCCTGAACCATTTCCTATAGTCAGTACTTCTTCCCCTCAAAACACCTTGCAAGCCCATTCCAATCAACAGGAAAAGTCTAAAAATATTCCTTACCAGCCCCTGCATCAGAGACCATCCCAGGCTTTTCTGGGTTTTGTTTTGTTTTTTTTTAATCCTCCCTATCTACTTCCAAAATACCTTGAAAACCTGCTTAATGTGGAGATTCCTCACTGTTGAACAAGACTGCCTTCAGAATTCAGACACAAAAGGAAATTAAAGACCTTTGAAACATGCACAGAAAAAGAAAAAAATGACTGGGCTTTTGCTGCCCCATCATTCAGTTGATAGTTGGACTCGATGATTTTAAGGGTCTTTTCCAACCTAAAAGCTTCCCCAAGTCTCTCCCAGCAGCTCCCCAGGTGTCATTGAAGCCCCAGGTTTAAATGTCTCTGGCCCCATTTTTTGTGCACGGGACCTCTTGGTGATGAGATGATTCTTTTTCTCTTGAAATCCACAGCCCTCCACTTGGGATGTTGTTAATTTCTCCTCTCCATTATTCCTCCCAGAGCAGGAGGCTCAGCCAGCACCCCCTCCCCACTGCTCAGGAAAAGGTTCCCTCTCCAAAAACACATAAGATTCTTTTTAAATCCTCATTAATCACAGTCTGTAATCCCTGGGATCCTGCCAGGCTCGCTGGTTTCCCTGGTGGTCTCCTCCTTCAAGTCTCACAGATAAATGATGCCCTACACTGGTTTGGTGTCTGGAGGCCAGCTCAAAAACCCCAATTTCCTTCTCGGGGCTGCATTTCTCCCAGTTTAATCTCAAATGAACATCCAGGAGCTTGACTTCTTTGGAAGAGCCGAGACCTGTGTTTTAAGGTCCCCTTTTCCAGGTCTAACACTGATTTTTCCAGCCCAGGCTCCTTGTTTGTCCCAGAGAACAAGCAATGCCCACGGATGCATCACCACCACCCTCTCAGAGCCCATGCCATGGTTGGCAAGTGCTGGTGCCCCATTTCCTTCACAGGGTCCCCCCTGTGCCCTGAGGCTGAGGCAACAATTTGTCCCAGGAAAATCTGGGGGAAGAAATGAAGATTTTGAGGTCTGCAGAAGGTCTGAAAGGAGCACACGCAGCAGCAGCAAATTTCTTGCTGGTTTTGGAGGCATTAATTAGCACATCTAATCTTTATGAGCCATTAGGGTGCCCTTGCTAATGTTAACGAGCTGCAGTGAATAAGAGGAGTAGATGGGAGCTGGGAGCAAGAAGAAAACTTCAAGTCTAAAATTAAACCCTCTCCGCAACCAGCATTTATTCCTCTACCTTTCCTCTTACCAAAGGCACTTTACAGCCAAGGCAAGAGGTGGCTGGAAAATTCGATTAAAATTTGATTTAAAGCCGTTTTATCAAGAAGGATAAGTTTGTCATGCAGGAGAGAGGAAAACTCCATGGAGTGAAAAGCAAAACCATCTTTGTGCCCGGAGCAGAATTTAAGCTCTGGGCTGCCAAGGGCAAAACAAGCACTTTAACCTGGCCAGGATTTTTTGTCTCCTCCGGATCCCCTGCTCCCTTCACCATTTAAATACACAGATCCTCCTTGCCCAGAGGTCATTCTATCACACAGCAGGCCAGAAATCCGAAGGAAAAAAAAATAAATGGGAATAACTTGAGGATTGGTATCCCACCCGGCCCTTGCATTTGTTCAATTCTGCCATCTAGTGGGATTCTCCTCCAGTGGCTGCGCTCGCCAACACCCTGAGCATCAGCTGCTCAGGGATTCTGCCTCAAAGGATGTTGTCCACCCTTGGCACGGCTGTGCCTCCCCAAGCCCCTCCCCAGGCTGGTGCTGGGCTTGCAGCCATCCTGTCCTGCCGAGCAGGTGCTCAGGAGGGATCGGGCTCCAGTCCCGATCTCGCATCTCTGAATCCGGGCGTGGGTTTGGCAATGAGGGGCTCTCCTTCGTTTTGGAGAGATCATCCAGGGGTCAGGCCCAAGGAGCAAGCCAGGATGAGGTTGCTGACAGCAGAGCCTGTGCCAGGAAATCTCCACATTCCTCCAGGATGAGCAGTAACCTCCTCTTCAACGAGGGCCAGGCTCCATCCAGCTGATGATCTCTGCTCTTGGAGAATGTTTTAGGCTGAGCCCCTCCCCTCTCCACTGCTGATAATTCTCCCCATTCCCAGCTCCCACATGAACTGAAATTGCCACTGGTGCCAATCCTGTGGTGGCACAACCCACAGCAGTGCCCAGCAATGACCACAGAATCACAGACTGGTTTGGGCTAGACCTTAAAGCTCATCCCATCCTACCCCCTGACATGGGCAGAGACATCTTCCACCAGCCCAGGCTGCTCCAATCCCTGTCCAGCCTGGCCCTGGACACTTCCGGGGCTGGAGTGTCCATTCTTGGTATGATGCCAAAAGGAGGGTCTGGGAAATGAGGTGCTGTGACAGCCAAATCCCACTCTGTTTCCCAAGGTCTAGGAGGGGAACTGACCCTGATTTGTTGTAGCATCACTGGATGGGGCTGTCCTTCCTCCATCCCGCAGCACGGGAATTCCTGCCCGGACACCATCAGCATAAAAAGCGTTGAGGTGTCCAAAAAAATCCCCAAACCAACCCAGAGAAACTGCAGATAAAAGGAATGACTGCCATGGATGCAGCTTTTACTGCTGCTCCCAGGGAGCAAAAAGTCAGCACTTTGCAGCCTTCCCCAGGGACACCCGGCAGTGCTGGAGCTCTGCAGGACACGCCAGGTGTCCTCCACTGCCCCTGCTACCACAGAGGGCTGAAATTGCTCCTGCTCCTTCCCCACACTATTACACGAGTCCAAATCAACGCCAATCCTCCCCTCTTTCCTCGCCTGACAACTGTTCTGCATCGAGAGGGTGACTGTGATTCACTCAAAGTGCCACAAAGGCACAGCAAGTCCCAGTCACCACTCGAGGCTTTGCTGCCTCCCTTCAGCCCTCCCTCGTCTTTCTTTTCTGCTGCCTCTGAGTTTCTGAGCAACCTCGAAGTCTGCAAGAGGACAATTCCCACTCTGCACATCCCTTCCAGGGCAGGGGTGCAGGGAAAAGCTCCCTCCCTTGTCCTTGCTGCACAAAGCTCCACTGCCCAAGCAAAATGCAGCAAGCAAACCCATTCTCTGCTCGCACAGAGACCAAGGGGAGTTGGAAGGGAACATCCATAGCAACTGTCACTGGGATGTTGGAGCATCAAGTGCTTGAGTCAGCAATTTGAGGCCAGGAAAGACCAGAGTGACGAGGGCAAAGGAAATATCACTCCCTGCTGCCAGATAAACATCTGCACAGCAGATGCCAAAGCAGCTTCTAGGTGTGAAGGAATTTGCATGCGTGCAGCAAGGAGCTTAAAGTGCCTGCAGTTCGTTGTGATGGGGGAAAAATAAAGGGGTTTTTTAGGTTTTCTTTTTTTTTTGTAGAGAAGCACACATTTGATTATCATATATCAGCAAAAAGTAGAATCACAGAATATCCCAAGCTGGAAGGGACCCACAGGGATCACTGAGTTCAACTCCTGGCCCTGCATGGCTCCTTTTAGGCCAAGAGAGCTGGGAAAAGGAAGAGTGAAGACGGGAGGAGTGCAACTCCAGCTGAAGCTGGTCCATGTGTCAATCCACCTTATCCTTCCCAGGAGGCAAAGCCAGGTCTTCGAGGAGCAGCCCAGGAGGTTTTTCTGCTCACCTTCCACTAGACCAGGTGGCTCCAAGCTGGCCTTGAAGGGGTGATTGTTCCCAGTCCCGCTGAGCCAAGCAAAGCAAAACCACTCTGGAGAAGGAGGACATCCCCTTCTTCTGTGGGACCTCTACACCTTATCAGCACCTTCCACCTCCTTTCTGGTCCTGGCTGCTGCTACAGGTGACCATCCAGGGCTCTGATTTTGTGTTTCCATGCTTTTGGGATAGAAATTCCTGCAAATCAGTTTACATGGCTGGGGAAGTTTAACCGGCTGCAGACAGAGAAATCAGTTCATTTTGACAGCGGCGTAACTGATAGAGCATTAAAAATCTAAATAAAAACCCCCTCTCCAAACTTCACCGTAACCTTTCCCTTCCCAAGGAGCTGCAGGGTGGGCTCTGGGCATGGAGTGGAGAGGGCAAGACCTGTTTCCCTGGAGGGGAACACAGCAGAGGTCTGCTCTAACCTGGCCTCCTTCCAAAAGCCATTAGGACCTGGAAATCACCGTCATCAGCATCCCTCAGCTCCCCAAATTAGTGGCCAGCTACCCACCAAAGCCCAATTCCTTTTGGGCTCCGACTCAAGCCCTTGGATTTGTAGCAAGACACCTTTTCGCACGGCTGCTACACCCTGGAGAAAAAAGGAAATTGAGTGGATTTATTAGTCTGAATAATCAATAACTAGCTGAGCCCATTACAGCAAATTACAAGCAGCCAGAGAGCAACGCAAAACAAACAGATGGGATAATGAGCTTTTAATAGCATCGTTATGGGATGGTACAAATATCCTGGACACGGTGCTCACGGGGAGATCTCACACTTCAGAAGGGGCTGTCCATGGACAAGTGTGTATTTAGCAGCTCATGAGCTCATTCGGGCCCATCACAGCAGGAACTGAGTTTGGGGAAAGAGTTCTCTTCGTTGCAGAATAGTTTTTCACGCAAAGAAAGAAAGGACAAAACATCAGGTTCTTTCTTCCCATGCTGGATCTTTGATTCTTCTCATTCTCCGATCTAATTTGAAAAACAGCGAGGAAGGGGAAATGTCAGAGCTGAAAATTTGTCTTGTACTTCACAGAACCAGCCAAACATCCACAGCCCTGGGGAAAGTGTATTCAGCTTCACCAAGCTGCTTATTCACTTGCTTTTAACATCACAGCCCCACCATGTGGAACCTGCAAAAAGAAACCTGCATATGCAGAACCCTTCCTATGTGCACAAATGTCACAGCAGAGGGTAAATAGAGAGAAAAAAGGGGGGGGGGGGGGAAAGAAGAAGAAGCAGATTGATAGAAAAATTAACAGCAGTGAAATAAGTACCACGGGACACAAATGAACACGTATTGTCAAGTCTCAAAAGCAGAGAGGGTGGAGGCTTGAAGCTGGTGTAGGGTCTGCTCTGAAATGGGTCTGGATGAAGAGCTTCAATATGCAGGAGGAATTGGAGCTGTGTTTTTCAGAGGGAACATGTGATGTTTCCCCAGCACTCTGTGAGCCTACACCGTGTCTTTGGCAAGTTGGTCGCCATGGCAACCTGGAATTTTTCTGTAAGGCAATTTGGTCGGTAAAATTTGAGGGATAGATTCAGGCTAGGAAGGAGCATCCTGGTGGAAGGAATTGAACAGAGTGACCCTCTGAGAGCAGTTTGTGGAGGTCCTGCCCAGCCCCGAGGACCAGGACCAGCCCCTGCCCTCATCCCTGGGGACCAAGGGACAGGAGAAGGAATGGGAACCAGCAGGAACGCGGGAAATTCCGGCTCAGTTTAAGGAAAAAAACATCTTCCCCCAAGAGTGCTGCCCTTTAGAGGCCAAAGAGGATGAGGGACCTGCGTCCCAGGCTATCCAAACCTCAGCTACAGGTTTGGGGGCTCCTTCCCAACCTGCCTGAGCCTTTGACCAGCTCCTTTCTAGTGCTCCCAACCTTCAGCCTTGGGCAGCAGTGTGAGGGCAGGTGAGGGCCCTTTCTGCTCCTCCGGTGAAGGAATCCCTGTTGGTTTGCTCCAGGAGTTGGATTTAGGTGGAATTGTGAGGTCGAAGGGATCACCCAAGCCGTGCATCCTCCAGAAGCAGGGACAATTTCCTCCGTGCAGCTCTGGGGTCTGGTCTTTCCAAAGAGACCCAGGAGAGGAGGGTAAAGGGCAAGCCCCAAATTGCTGCTGCTCAGAGGAGCCCCAGGAGATTGTCCCAGCCATTCCCCTCCCTGCTGCAAAGGCTCTGCCTCATCCCCCTGTGCCACCTTCTGACCTCCTTGGCAGGAAAGGTCCTGTTTCACTCTCCCTCCTTCACCTCTGAGAGATGAAAGCCTGTGTCCCCACTGCCAGGTGCCACCCAGGGCTCAGCTGTCACACACCAAGGAATTAAAGAGCAGCCTGTCAATGCCCAAGCCATGGATTGCTCCAGCTCTCGCTCCCAAAGCTGATCCGACACGGATCCCACTCTCCAGGGATTTGCCTCCCCTCTGCTGCTTCACTTTTTTTTCTTTTCTTTTTTTTTCTTTTTCCCCCAGAGAGCAATAAGCTGCTTTCTGAGAAGGGAAGAAAGTGGGTGGGTGAATGGGACAGGGAAAAAAGCCCAAAGAGATGTGGCTATAAAACCGTCACTAAAATCAAGGAGCTCCTTAATGAGGACATTGGGGATTAAAGCTCATTTTTCTATGCCCCAGGAGGGCTTTTCACCCTGCTCTGGTATTGTATTTGTAGAAGACAGATAGACAAGGATCCATTTCACCCTGAAGGTTGCATCCTGGATTTCTTAGTAGGAAAAGAAGCCCAACGCTTCCAGATACTCTCCCATTGAAGAAAAATCCCCACCTAATATTCAAGAATGCCAATCTATTCACTTCTGCACCTGCAAAGCTGCTGAGAACCACCACCACCACCCCCCTGCCAGCAGCAAGGGTTGCCAGGTGAGAGACACCTCAGCCAGGAGAGAAACTGTAAGGAAAACAGAGAAAACTCCAGGGGCAAATCACAGGCTCGATACCGAAGGGATTTGATTTTCTGTTTAAAATAAACCAAACAAACGCTTTCCTTGGGTGATAAGTAAGAGAAAAACAGCATTCCCCATCTCCATGTGTATTGCTGGACAAAAGAGCTTCCCTAGGCAGGTGGGTTTGGAACAGCAGAGCTTTGGGACCCCTTTGCTTTCCAGACTTTTTGAGGTGTCTGATGAGTTTGAGCCATTTTTAGGCTGCTCTTTGCACTTCAGAGCCACGAGCACCATTGAGCAGATTCCCCCTTAATAGAAGAAATCCCTTGTCCTGTGCACACTCAAAAAGCCTCTCCTGCCATGCTGTGTGTGTGGCAAACAGCACCTTTTCAGGGCAGATTCCTCAGCACTAACATGCCCTTTGGTGCTGCCACAAGCTCTGAACATCCCTGGCCAAGCTCACTAAGGGCTTTTAACCCTTGATGCAGGTTGGTAACAGGTGACCAGCTCTCCTACAGCAGCTTTCCCTCCTTCTCCTGTCACTCCCTCACGTGCCTTTGGTTGGAAAGACTGGTGTGCAGTGAGAATTTTAGATCTCCCCAGTTCTGGAGATGCCCTAGGAAATAAATCGAGGAGATCTGATTAGGGCTTGTCACTGAAATGAGCTCATTAATCATTGATGGGGTTGTTCACATGCAGTTTCTGACTCCTGCAGGCACCAGCAGACCGGTGGCTCTGACAACTACACACATAAAAAAGTTCTTTATATAACAATGGCACTGATTTTTTCCCCCCTCTTGAATATTTAGCACACCCTCACGAATAAAAAGAGCTACAAAGCACCACTGAGATCATTTAGCCCGGCTCTTTGCACAGAGCCAGGTGCAGAATTCCCCTGAAATAATTCCCGTGGCCAAAAAGATGAGAAGAGCTGGTTCTGAAAACGTAAAATCCAGCATGAAAAACTCTGTCAGCCACTTGCCTGAGTAATTTTTGCAGCAGCCAGTGACCCATCCTGTCGTGTAAAATGAAGAATCACATTTCATTTCTTACCTGAACTTGTCTAGCTTTGCCTGTCAGCACCAGGCTCTTCGAGGAAGAGATGAAAGCCTGCTATTATTAAATTGCTATTTCTCCAGCCTCCCCCAAAATATTCTCAGCTAAGCTAAGCCAGCTGAGCTGCTGCCATCTCAGAACACTCATTTCTCATGCCCCACCAAACACTGCCATCACAGTATGGCTTGCAAGAATTCCAGCCAGGACCACACCAGTGCCAAAATCCAGGGAAAACAGCCGGGAATAACATTCCCTGGCCTCAATCACATGTAATCATTTGGGGAGGTGTGGCTCCAAATTAAACTCAGGGATAAACCCCCTCATTCTGGAAACAACTGAAATCAAGAAGAGCTTTCTCTCCACTCTTTACAGCTAATAAGTCAAATGGATAAAACCAAGAGGGGTTTTGATATTCCCTCCCAATCTCATGGTGTATCTGCCTCTGAGATGCCCAAAATCCAGGACACTGGGATGAAACACAGCTCCATAAATGACAGAAAGTATTAAATTTCGAGCTGCTCAGGATTTCAAGCACCATATATTTCCCCCCATTTATTTCCCCTCCTCTTTCAAGAAGATTTTACAGCTCGCTTTTGGCTTGGAGATTTGTTAGACATTAGATAGAAGAACACAAAGCCTTTGCGTCACAGCTTAACCGGGATAGCTCCTCTTGAGAGCCACAGAATGAAAGATACCTGGCACTTCCCAAATGCCAAGGAAAATTAGGATTCCTCTAAGAAGGCAGGCAATGATTAAAACAGCCTATTGGCTTTAGTGGCTGGACTAAAATAGCAGATGGATTTCATGAAATCATTTTTACAAACAGAGCTCAGTGGCTGGGTTTTCCTTCCCTACCCCATTTCTAGGAGACCAGGGGGTTCGTCTCCCTCAGCACACAGAGGATCTGCTTGCTTATGAGTAACATGTGTTAGTTTTTGGTGAGTCATGGGTGTTAAATTCCATCTCAAAGTGGCTCCAGCACAGGAGGCTTGAGCTGAGCTCCACACACACAGAGCACTCAGTTCTGGCACTCTTCAGGGACAGGGACCTGCTGAGGTTTTGTACCCGAGCAGGGCTTGAATTCTTTTGGATCACAAAGACATAGCATCGACTTCCTTTCCCAGCTGCTTTTAAACCTGTTTAGCACGCCAACGAACAGCTCTGTTCTGTATTGCCAAACCTCTTTCAAAGCACTCCCCTTTAGATTCACTCCCTGAAATGGCAGGTAGAACATCAGCAGCAATTCGGGCTGTTCCCACATGGAGGTCAGCAAGGGTGGGTTGTGCAGGATAGGCCTTGCCAGCTCCAATAAATCAGGGGTGTCTTTCATGATCGTTCCCACTAATTGGGCTCCAAACATCTCCTTCCCATACTGTCTGCAACAATGCTGTGGTTCTCCCACATAGCTCACACCACCTCCAGTCTCTACTCGACAAAGCTGTGTGGCCCCAGGTCAAGGTATTTTGGGAGAAGGTCCAAAGGCTCCGTGAAACATCAGGCAGAAACATGTCTCTGCCAACCCATGGGGACAGAATCAGAAGAATCATTATGGTTGGAAAAGCTCATCGTGGCCCAGCACCACTGCCGTGTTCACCACTAAACCACATCCTCAGGTGCCACATCCACAGGTTTTTGCAACATTTCCAGGATGGTGACTCCACCACTGCCCTGGACAGTTTGTTCCCAAGGTTTACAACCCTTTCATTGAGGATTTTCCCCCTGATATCCAATCTAATCTCCCCTGTCCCAGCCTGGGGCCATTCCCTCTCCTCCTGTCCGTGTTCCCTGGGAGCAGAATCCAAACCCCTCCTGGCTTCCCCTTCCTGGCAGGGAGTTGCAGAGAGCAAATAGGTCCCCCCCGAACCTCCTTTTCTCCAGGCTGAGCCCTCCCAGCTCCCTCAGCTCCTTCTGGTGCTCCAGCCCCTTCCCATCTCTGTTCCCTTCCCTGGACATGCTCCAGCCCCTCAGTGTCCTTTTTGGAGTAAGGTAAATGAAGGCAAAAAGGCTTGAAGCCTATGCTAAACTCAGATCTCAGCAGACTGATTTTCCTGCACACTATTCACAACTCCTGCAAGCCAGGACATTTGTGGGAGTGTATGGGATGGCCAACCCAAAAGTGAGAGGTGGCTGTGAGCCCTTCAGCTCTTCTGAGCAGTGAAGGAGCAAGAGGTCTTTCCTACTGAGCAGTCACTTCCCCTACCCTGCCCCAAATCCACAGGCTCAGGGGGTATGAATGTTCCACGTGGGATTGTACTCACCCAACCCAGGCTATTCCATCTTGTCAGAGCTGGGTCTGTGCCAATCCCCACGGCTGCCACCCCTTCCCCCTGAAGGGAAGGCTTCAGGAGCAAAGACATCTTCTGAGAAAGAAGAACATGGACACACACAGGAGAATGAGATGCTTTCACACGTGTTCATTGTTGCCCAGAGAAGCTGTGGCTGCCCCATTCCCTCCAAGTGTCCATGGCCAGGTTAGAGCAACCTGGGATAGTGGGAGGTGTCCCTCCCCATGGCAAGGAATGGAATGAGTCTCTAAGATCCCTTCCAACCCCACCCACTCTGGGATTCTATAATAGATAATATTCAGCATTCAGCACAACATCAAGGCACCCTCAAGGGCTGCACAAAAGTCCTGGTTCTGAGAGCACAAATCTGGCAACCCAGAAAATGTACGAACCTCAGCATGGCCCTGCCTGGCTCCAAAGTGCCCTCCTCGTATCCTCAGCAAAGGGAAAACCAGCTGCCCACAACCTGGGCAAACTGCTGATCTTCCACATTGTTTTGTCCCTCAGAGAGGGGACCTCGAGCTCTTCCAAAAGGCAAACCCAGGCAATCACGGCAGGACTGTCTTACCTTCCCTGTGGCCGCTGCCTCGCCTGCCTGGGGTCGTTATCGGCACGGGCATCACCTATAAATTAAAGGCATTTCTTTAAAAAGCTCATCTGGCAACAAGCCCACCTCTCTCTTTCCTCAGGCACGAGGGAGTACTGGAGTAATACCAAACCTTACTAACAACATTGCTGAAAACAAATATTGCTGATAGTGCCACAAAGCAGTGGTGCTGCTAAGGAAGTCCGTGGTTGCAGGGAGGCTCTCAGGGCCAAAATGCTTCATGCCTCACACCTCACCTCAGCATCCTGTAGTGCAGGTATGGCCAGGAGAGCAGAGCCTGCAGGACTCTCAGCCTGTTACAGCCACAGGGGGGACCTCCTGCACTTCTTCATGCAAAGCTGTGTTTTTAAAAGCTCTCTATACCCTTGTTTTATTGCTCTCTATCCAAATAATGAGACCCCCATGGGTCATGATCACTTGACTTGTTCATCCTGGAGGGCACTGATCTCAGAGCTCATGGAGGTCTGCAGCCTCCTCTGCTCTCTGTGAGCAGTGACAGGACCTCAGGGAACCACTGGAGCCATGCCACGGGAGGTTTTGGTGGATATCAGGGAAAAGGTCCTTCCCCCAGAGGGTGGTGGGCACTGACCAGGCTCCCCAGGGCAGTGGGCATGGCCCCAAGGCTGCCAGAGCTCCAGGAGGGTTGGGACAACGGGACAGGGACAGGGTGGGATTGTTGGGGTATCTGTGCAGGGCCAGGAGTGGAACTTGATAATCCCTGTTCAGGAGATTCTGTGATCCAGCCTGTGTCAGGGACCAGAGTCATGTCTGGGGCTCTGTCATGTTTGGTTTATGGTTGTGCTCGTCCATGGGGTGTGAGAAAACACTGCCCAGTCTCACTGTGGAGAACTCAGCCTTGGAGAAAGAAACATCAGAGTGACTTTGAACTTGCCTAAGGGACAGTGAAGAACAGAGCATTGCCAGCCCAGAGTCAGCACCCTGAGCGGCTGCTGCTGCTGGCAAAGTTCCACTCCAGAGCAAGGGGACCAGAGGTGTGGTCCTGGGCTGGAGTGGAGGGGAGGTGCTGATGGGCATGGTTTTGGTCCAGGGGATGCCCTGAAGGTGCCCTGCCTGCCTGCCCCTCCTGCCAAGCGCCCCTTCCGTCTCCTTCTCCTGCTCGGTGATTCAAGATTCCAGTAACAGAACACATTTGCTTTGCTATTGTGTTATGGGAAGAAGTTTGCTTTGCTTCCTAATAAATTTGCTTTGTTACCTCCGTCGTGTTTTTGTTTTGCGCGTGGGAATCCTCCAGAACCCCTAACACAGCCTCGGTCAGTCCGAATTCCTTTTCCCCAAATACCATGGGAGCTACACCAGGCTGAGGTCCCTCGAGAGCTGCAGTGCCACTCTCTGCAGCCCTCTGCTGGGGGAAACACTCTCCTTTTCAAGTGCAATAATTCCCTTTGGCATTTGTTCCTTATTAACATTGCAGGAAATACATTCCCCAGCAGGACTATTGGCAGCAGCGCTGAATTTTAAGCGCTGGTTAAGGAAGACTTGCAGGAAGATGTGTCTGCTTGTAAAAGCAAGTGTTTGTGCTGAGTGCCCTATTAAACAACACTTATGTCAACCCACAGAGGACTCACTGAGCATCCAACACTGTGCTCCACATTTTAGGGTTTCTCATGCAGGCTTTCTGCTCTGCAAATTAAGATTTCCTGCAGTGCACCCACTAGTTAGCTCTGAATAGAGATTTGGGGGGGGGAAATAAAAAAAGAATAAATGACAAGTTAATTTGGCAATTCAAATCGAATTGACACAGAATCAGTTTTGCTTGCAAGGCATCTGAGGAGGGACTTTTCACAAGGGCTTGCAGTGCCAGGACAAGGGATATGGCCTTAAGCTGAAGGAGGACAGGGTTAGATGGGATATTGGGAAGGAATTCTTGGCTCTGACAGTGGGCAGGCCCTGGCACAGGTTGCCCAGAGAAGCTGTGGCTGCCCCTGGATCCCTGGAAGTGTCCAAGGCCAGGTTGGACAGGGCTTGGAGCAACCTGGGCTAGTGGCAGGTGTCCCTGCCCATGGCAGGGGGTGGAACTGGATTAGGTTTCACACCCTAAAAATCAAACAGCAGCTCGAAGAGGGAACACTTTGATCTCAGCAGAGCAAAGCTGTGCTGTGATGACATGCTCAGCTGAGAGCTGGCTTTGGCAATGGAGCCAGAGCCATCAGGACTGCTTTCTTTCCAAGACATGCCAATCACTGCTCTCCAGGCACACACTCAGGGAAGGAAGTGTTGGGGTTGGAAGTGCCAGACAGCTGCAGAGATTCACACACTGAGCAAGGTCAAACCCCTCAGCTGATGGAAAGGGAAACGTAGCAGGAGACAGCTGGATTTCAAACCACAGTCGCTTTTCCTCTCAGGACCTCCAGTTTTGAAGCTGCAGTTCACACACAGACCCCTGACTTGTCTTTAAAAGAGAAGAGAGCTCCTCTCTTTGCTCCCTGGGCAGCAAAAAGCAGTTTTCCCTTCCCTTACCTCCTCGCTGCTCATCGACTCGGAGCTGAACGTGCCACGGTGGCACCGCACGATGACACCAGACACCTGCTCTCCAGAGACATCCACAACACTCCTGCAGGAGGCAGATGGCTGCAAGAGAACCAAACAGAGCAAACCTCACAGGGCAAACCTCCAGCACAAACCCCCTTGGGGGGAGTTTCCTCAGGGGTGGGAACCTGCGGAAGGATTTTAAAAGAAATTCCAAGAGAGAGAAACTCGAGGAAGATTATATGTGACCACACACAGGTTATTGCTGTAAAAAGCCTTGAGGAAGGAGAAATGCACTATGTGCTTTTCACAGCTCTGGCATCACCAAGCATCAACAATATTAAAAATAAAGGTCAATGCCAATGGCAGCTCCAGCTGTGGAAGTTAAATTACCTTCTTTAAAGAAGTTGTCTCTGAGGTTTGAGAGAAGCTCCAGCAAAACCTGCACTCAGGTTTGGAAAACACGTCCTCACACTGTCTTTTATAGTGTATTGCCCCAAGAAGAAAAGAGGGATGGTGCCTTTTGAGGATCCAGGGTGACCACCAGAGCAGCCAACCCAGCAATAACCATCAGTTCTGTGTGGTGCCTTCTGCACACACAGGAGCTGCTTAGCTCACAAGAAGGGATGCTTAAAGGGGTTCTACTCCCCTCTTCGTGGGGTAAACAGCCTCTTCAGGGAGTTAACACAACTCATAAGCTGTTGTCCAAGTTACAGCGACCAGGACCAGTTTGTCACTGTGTGGGTGTAACCAAAACTGTGTATTCTACACCCACTGTGTCATTTCTGATGGACTGTTAATAATGGATCACTTGCAGCAGCTGCCCAGAGCACAGCTGGCACCTCAGGGTACAGGATGGGTGTTAAAGAACTCTGCGAGATAGGGAAGTGTTCCTGTCTTCACACCCATGACTCAGCCGTGGTAACTCCCCTCTGGAGAGGCAGCAACACCTTCACACCCAGCCTGAGGGGTCATGTCTGCTGATGGACCATCAAAGATCCCAAAACATCCCACAACTCACAGCGTAAATCACCGATTGCGGAACTCCTCACCCTGGGGCAGGTCCTGGGCATTCCCACCTGAACCTGAGCATAGATAATCTTGGGGTTTGGGGACTTTGGTACCACTCATGGGATCCAGCAGAGAACCATAACATGAACCTCAACAGGGCTGTGACTGCCACTCTTGACCAGACTGTGACCATCATCCCCACCAACAGGTTTTCTTTTTATGTTTTACTCAGGGGGCCCATGTGGTGCTCAGCACAGGGGCTGATGAACTCTATTCATGCCCCAGAATGCTGGGTTATATCTCTGGGGTTTGTGTGTCAAAACCAATTTTTTTCTCCGTATCATTGTATTTATTGCAATCTTTCTATTAAATTGTAACTCTGACTTATGATCTGTTTTGAGTTGGGTTCATTTCTCAGAGCAAGAGTTGTATCAAGAGATCAGCACTGCCAGC
Organism: Xiphorhynchus elegans; assembly: GCA_013401175.1. Lineage (NCBI taxonomy): Eukaryota > Metazoa > Chordata > Aves > Passeriformes > Dendrocolaptidae > Xiphorhynchus > Xiphorhynchus elegans. The sequence goes on from VZUH01001547.1 coordinate 89,381, forward strand.
ACAGAGAGGGAATCTGCACTACATGGGAAGAGAAACCTTTACATGGTGCCCAGATGCCTGATAGCCTAAAGCTGGTCAAGCATCAGGTCTTCTACCCTCTCATGTTAGGCAAGAAGCCATTCCTTCTGGGATTTGGCCCCAAAGCGCACACAGACACTGCTCCAAGACCCAAATCCTCTTTTCAGTTCACAGCAATCCCCATATTCCTCACGGAGCAGGCAGAAGAGTTTCCCAGCACTGACCCTTCCCACCTGGCACCCACCCCGTGCTTGCTGCAGGTTGTATCTGCAGTTCAGGCTTTCAGAAAGCCAGTCCTTTCTCATTTTTCAGCAGCAGCAGCATTCCCAGCACATCCTGAGAGCATCTCCTGCACGGGAGGGAGGGATTGCCGCTCCCACCGGGGGCACTCACCACATAAGGGCCAGTTTTGAAGCCACAGGTGAAGGGGTCTCTCCCCGAAGCCTTGGAGCACACGGTCTCACGGATGCTGAAGTGCAGCTCCAGCCTGTAGGCATCACTACTCCACATGTCAACCTGGCAGAAGGAAGGCCACCACAACACACAATTAATTAGTGCCTACCACCCTTCTGTGCCCACTGCATGGCAACCTGGCTTATTTGTCAAGCAGGAGGTGACACGAGGGCATTAGGGCTCAGTGCCCAGCGTCGAGCAGGTTGCTGCATGTGAGAAATGCTTTCATTTTTGGTAGCAGCAACACAGGACAGTTTCCCACGGGAATTTCACTTGAAACCTCACTCACTGTGGTTGAATCCCATCCCACTTGAACCTCCCAGTCATTGCTGGATCCTCCTGCTGCCTGAGGTGTCAAAAGCATTAACCCTGCATGTTAGCCCTTCTTTTGGGAGAACCAGAGTGCCAAAAGCCCTGTGTTGGATAGCCAGACCTCCGGAATGCTTATTGCAAACACCCAGCTTGGAAAGCACATCCCAGGAGTGCAAGCAAGTGATTTAATGCAGTTAAACCAAGGGCAGCCCGCACACAACATTGAAAGATTAGAGAGCTTGACTGTTTTTTGGTTATTCTTTTCCCCTTCTCACAGTCTAATCAAGATGGGAGACTCAAAAAAAGGCAACACCCCCCAAAAAACCCAAACCAACATTGCTTTCAAATACTTGTATAGTTTTTTTTCTCCAGACTATATAAATTCAAAAGTCACCTTGCCATTCATTCTTGCAGCAGACTCGATTCATGCTGCCTACAGAAACATTTCTGAGGCTGTTCAGGAGCATGGACATGCCAACTTTGAGCGAAGAAGCTTTAACTCCTTAACTCTGGGTATCCAATATAACTTTTAGCCCCACAAATTAAAACAAATAAGCACTTCCTGCCTGCATTTAGACTGCAGCAGATTTAAACCACATTTAGTGGTTTAGATAGATGGCAAATACAGATTGGGGAAGGAATCCTGAGTGCGTGGTGGCATTTAATCAGCTGAGACCTTCAGATGAACCAAGTTGCTTGGTGCCCAAAGCAAAGCACTTTTGAACAAAACCCTACAAGACATCCTTCAAAGGTTTCTATTCTAAGGGTGAAAGACCTGAACTTCTAGAGTATTTTTAATTACCAACCAACCTACAAAGGTTTTTTACATTTCTAAAGCTGTAACTCCAGGTAATGCCCCAAAGCCACCCTCTTCCAAGCAGCAAACTCCAAGTAACCCTGGTTTTCTGGGTGGGAAAAGAGTTTTCCATCCCAGCAAAGCATATTTCAGGGCAAGGATCCCCGTTGTCTGTGCACTTACTCGCGTGACGTGGCTCCTGACAACACCATACAGGTTTCTCCCCCACGACTGGGCGTTGATCCGTGCAATGGAAGCATTGAGAGCCTCCTCCACGACAGGGAGATCATAGTCATAGGCTGGGAACCCTGAGGGGGAAGCACAGTTCCATCAGAAGTTCATTGTGGACTTGTGTTCCCCCCCTAAAACCACATTAAGGAAGAGGACGTGGCTCCAACTTACCCGAGCATGAGAAAACGCTCAGTGTGAGGACAAAAATTGGGATCTTCATGGTGTGTGTCTCCAAATTCTCCAGTCTTTTCCCTTGATAAACAGGGATTTCCAGTGCATATTCCTCTGTCTTTATATAAATGCAGCCTTGATCCCACGCCTGACCTCCCCGTGTCCAAGCTCTGTTCCAAACATTGCACTTTAAACAGAATTGATCCCAGGATAAATATTTGCTGTCAGCTCTTCTCCCTTTAGCAGTAGCTCTCTGATAAGGGTCAGGCAGCAGTGCCTTTTTTCCAGGACTCAATTCCCAACAGGAGAATGGAAGGAGCACTGAATTCCCAGTATCTCCATAGCCAGAGGCAGGATATAGTTATTTTGTTGACTTTTAACCATTAGTTTTCTATGGGGTGAGTCAACTCTTTCCTTAGCACTGGACCCAGAACCTTCATCATGCTGGACATCAGGAGGATTCTTTTCATGGGAAGGGTGGTAAGGCTTTGGAAGGGGCTGCCCACGGAGGTTTGGAGTCCCCAGCCCTGGAGGTGCCCAAGGAAAGATTGGATGTGGCACTCAGTGCTCTGGGCTGGGGGACAAGGTGGGCATGGGGCACAGGGTGGGGTCCGTGGGCTGGGAGGGCTTTTCCAACCTCAGGGATCCTGGGACTCCAAGCAGTGTCTGATCCATCTGGCACTGCAGGTCTGAAGGACACCACCTCACCCTCCAGAGCTCCTACTGGTGCTGCTGGAAGTGGACTTTGAGAGTGAAGCAACGGAAAGCAGAACCTGAGAGGCCGCACTGTGTTACTTTGAGCCTTTGAAACTTTAAATATTTAGATTCCCTGTGCCTGCCAGGTCAGCAGGAATGGCTCTTTCAGGGTCACTGGCACCACTCCGTGGGTGATGCAAGGCAAGCATTACCTGCAGCCCCAGAGATTGGTACCTGAAAAGCCAAAGAGCTGTGCCTATTTTTAAAATCATTTATTTATGTTTTGCTGACCCTACTGACTATTTTCAAAGTTTTCTCCCTATCCCTGGGGCACATTCTCTGTCAGTTGTGCTGTTGCATCCTTTTGCATTTAGTGAAAGTTTCCTGCTATCACCACTCAAGCCAAGCCCTGGGAAAACTTGAAATCCTGGGTGAATCCAGGCAAAACATCCACCTTGTGCCTCTGAAGCCTCTGTCTGCCAAGTGCAGTCACCAGGGTCATACCCTGACCTCTGTGAGCTTCCTGCTGCCTTTTAAAGGGGCTTGCAATGAAAACAACTTTGAAATGTTTTCCTAATTTCCCCACAGGCATTAAAAAAAACCACAAGTCTAAATTTCAAGGATTCCTAAATACAAAAGTTGTCATTTTCACCTCTGGATTTCAGTCTTTGAGCAGGCACACAAGGTTTTAGACATTAAACAAAAAGTCACTGGTGGTGAGTTCAAGCCTAAAATCACCATGAGATGGAAAAGTCCAGGTCTTCCAATTCTAGTCGAAGGTATCCCTGCAGGGGGGTTGGAAATAGATGATCTTTAAGGTACCTTCCAACACAAACTGCTCTGGAATTCTATGATGCCCCAAGCTGAGAGCAAACTACAATTTTACTCAAGTTCTCAGCTGCTCTGTAAACATTGCAGCATCAAAGGAGGTTTAATACTCCAAATTAGCCTTGTATAGGCACAATACCAACAGCAACCCCCAAGTTCAGCATCTTTAATGCCACTGTGGAGCCTGGAATTGGTGCAGGTTCCTAGTCCCAACATTAGACAGTCCAAAGACAGCAGAAAGGGCAGTTTTTTACTCTTCTCTTGTTAAATTGTCGTGATCTCAACCTGGAATTCCAGGGTTTTTTTCTTGCTCCTGCCTTTTCCACTCTCTCCCCCCAGCAGGTGAGGGGTTTGCTGCCAGCTGGAGTCAACCTGCCACTGTCACGTTCTGGCAATCCATCATGGTGACAGAGTGATGCTGACTCTTGGCACTCGAGGGTTTGTGTGTCAAACTGAGAAGGCTGAAGGACTGTAGGAAATTACAGAAAGGCTAAACACCTGTCTGTGGATTTTATACTTTAAGTTTATGCCTCACTGACAGCTCCAGCAAGGCAAGGACACTGGTGTGTTCAAACTGGCCTGAAGAAAACATTCGTGGGGTTCAGCTACCAAGTGTTCCCAATCTAAGCCCACCATGTATTTGCAGAGATGAATTTTTACAGTTCCCCCTCAGTGTAAGCACTAAGACCCTCAGCACTTGTACACAAGCCACGTACAAACCACAAACACCCCAAACCCTTCATAGCTCCAGTTCTACCACTCACAAATAAAAAAAAATATTTCTAATATCTGAATAAATATTATCTATTTGCTTGCTGTTTTGAGAGCAGAACAAGAAAGAAAGGTGACGTTTGTAAATAAACTCTTCATTATCAATTAGCCCTTGCTTTTGGCAACAGGACCCAGTGTATAAACCCAGGAACTTCGGGCAGTTCTGCTGCAGTCAATCCAGACACGAGGTTACAAACTCATCCTGCTTTTCTGCTCCTGTTGAATCCATCCTGAATTTAGGAATCTGAGATTTCACAGAAAGCAAAAAGGAAAAGAATTATTGCAATCAAAGTGTAATTGCAGCCCATATTAATTCCTAAATTGCATTAATCTCTTTTCAAAATACCTGCATACGAGCTCCCAGCCTAGGGAAGAACACTTTCAGCCTTCCTTTACCCCTATATCATTCCTTGAGCTTGTATTTTGAACTGGATGTGACTTTAGCATCTGCCAGGCCAAACCCATACTGCAGATAAAACAAAAAGCTTTTCCAGCTATTCACCATGGAAAGCCAATCTACCTCTTTTAAGCAAAATAAATGCCTCTTTAAAAAAAAAATAAAAATATGGCCTTTTATATAATGAAATTTTGTATAATCTCATTGACATTCCTTATCACAAGGAAGATTTCCCAATCACACAAAACTCTACATAAATTAACAGGGAGATCATCAGGCCTACATGTTTCTTGGAAGACAGTTTTACAATGTTGTTATTGGAACCACGTTAACATGCTACATGCCAAAAGAACAATAGAAATGGCATAGAGCAAGAGCTACCACCCACCTAGAGCGGGGAAGCAGGAAAACACCAGCACCAAGTTGCCTTGGGACAGCATCATATCGGTGTCTTAAATCAAATTAATAATGGAAAAGCAGGAGGCAGCCAGGGGCAAAACCATGTCAGGCACCTCCTCTGTGAGGAAATACAGCCTGGCTCATTTCCCACACCCAGGCACTGCATTCCTGCCAAGATTCCTCCTGCAGGCTCCACAGCACACGCATCCCTCCCAGCCAAGGGTATTGCCCACCCCTGCAGCAGCCTCAGACATCAGCAGAGGGCCACAAGGCACCCTCCCTTCCCTGAGGTTTTCCATCCCATGCCAAGGAGCACAGCCCCAGGGAGAGGGGACGTCCCACAGGAAAGCAACTTGCAGGATGAGGAAGGTTTCTGTCAGGGTATGGAAGACCTGTCAGGACAGCTATATCCTAGAGGATAACGTAAGGAAGATCCAAGTTTAAAATCAGCTGCCTCAGTTTCCAGGGCAGCCCAGTTTTGGCCAGCTCCCACCAAGGAGGAAGCCGTGACTAACTCCCCATCCTTCTACAACCATCTCCATGTGCAAGGTAGAAGCAGCACAGCCCTAAAGAGATTGGATGCCAGAAAATGAGGGCACTGAATTGAAGCATCCCCAGTTTAGATCAGCACGTAAAGGAAGGAAAAAGAAGGATGAATCCATCACCTCTTGTGGCACAGCAGCAAAAGCCAGGCAAATACACGTTGCCATGGATTAAAAAAGCCATGCATAAAAAATTAGTTAAGATGGGGAAAGCAAATCCACTGAGGAAACCCTGGCAAGGCTGGATTCCTTCACTCCTTTCCCAGCAGAGTTATGATTCCCCCGTGTCTGTGGTGACGACTGTGGTGACCCAAGCTGTCCCCTTTGCAGCCCACAGGAAAGCCCCCTGAGACAGAACTGCTGCTTAAGTCTTGGACTTACATCGACGAATGGCTGAGGCAACAAGAACTGACTGCAAACCTGTCTCCCTGCCAAGCCCAACTGCTGGCCACACGGATTTCCCCCCCCCAAGAGAGAAGGGAAAAAAAGTACCCAGAAAGACAATTTTAGTAAAAGTATATATATATATATTCACATATATTACAACTATATACAGTCAAACACTATGAAGCTACAGAACAAAACCCAGAGCAACCACCAAAGGGAAAAGGGAAAGGGGAATGGGACAAAAATGGGTAAAACCAAGCAAAACAAATGCACACACACTCGTAAACTCAGGGAAAAGCTCGATAAGTAACTAATACAATCAATTCTCACCAACACTCCCCTTAAGAGAAAGCAGGTCCTTCCCCTCCATAAAGCTGGGACAGCAGCTCCTCCGAGAGGCCCCAGCTCACAGAGATAAGGGCTAGGCTGGCACAGAGAGCTGATGTCCTCTGAGCACACGAAAGGGAGAGAGAAGAGAAAAGAGAGGGAGGAAACATTCCTGCTGTCTTTATATACACCTGATTACATGAAGGAATGGTGTGGAATACTTCCTTAGTTATGACCCTGCTACCAAGGAAGGCCCAGACCAAAACTAAGAAAACAACCACCACAGGCAGTGAATGGAATGAGAAGGGGAGAGGGAAGAGAGGGGACAAAGGGGAGGTGAAGATAGAGAGGAGGGGAGAGGGGTGAGAGGATCAGTGAGGGCATTGCTGAGGCACGGCCGGAGCTGTTGGGGGGCTCTGGGCACTCCCTTGGGCTCAGGGGCCGTGCAGGAACATCCCGCACTGCAGGCTGGGTGTGTGGTACTGTGGGGGTGTCCATCCCTGTGCCATCCCTGGGGGTGCAGGGAGAGTTCAGGGATCACAGCAGGGACCCCCACTGCTAAGAGGTCACAGCTCAGGGCGCAGAGGCCCCAGATACCAAGAGGTATCCCCAGCTCAGGGATCCTAGAACTGATTTTGGTATCTCTGGGTTTTTCCCGCCGTGCAGCCGAGCCACTGACCACAGGGAGCCCTGGCCCCAGGATGCTGTCCTAGCAGCTGCAGTGCAGGGCTGGGGATGCCACCTGAATGCTCAGGACACCAGGTAGGTGACATCCCTTAAGCTGTCTCAGAGGCAGCTCAGGGATGTGTGACCAGTGTCAGCTGCCCCTGCCCGTGCCCTGGGATGGCACTCAGGATGAGCTGCTGCATCATCTTTCCCGCTACCGAGGGCAGGCTGCCAGGCTCATCCTTCCCCACATCATCCATCCTTCCTTCCCACCCCTCCAGTAAGAGCCCATTCCATCTGCTCCCCACTCGGGGTCTGTGCTCTTCCTGCAAGCCCCACTGACACTCCGCTGCCCTCACTCACCCTGGCAGAGGAGCTGCAGCTCTTCCCACTGCCTTTTCATGTGCCCCATGGCGATGCCTGTGAACACACAGGCTGTGAAGGCTAAAGATTGGCACCGGGGCGGGCACACACTGCCTGTGAGGGGGCACAAACCCAGGCTGGGGACCCTCAGAGCCTCCCTGCTCCAAAGCCCCACCAGCAGGGATCCACGGGTCACGAAGGGGATGGAGGTGGCCATTCCGAGTCCCTCCTTGCTCCTGGGGCAGCATTTTGTCCCGATGGGGCTAGGGCAGCTCCTGGGGTGGGCTTGGAATCCCTGGGAAGGCGCTGTTTGGGTGCTGGGGATGGGTCCCCGGGTCCCCAGGTCCCCTGCCTGTGGCTGTGCTCGGCTCCTCTTTGGCAATGGTGTGGGGGTGCTCAGTGAGGCTGAGGGGCAGTGGCAGCAAGCGCAGGCTGGTCTCAATGTGCCTGTAGAGGGCAGGAGCCTCGGGTGGGTGACAGGGGACAAAAGACCCAGTCCTGCTCGAGGCAGCCCCCCAACACCTACAGGCTTGTACCCCATGGCACCCCCTGTCTTATAGCCCTCAGGGAAGGGTCCATGGTTAATTGCTACATAGCAATCATTACCCATCCTTCGAAGGTTTCACAAACATCTTGTAAATTACCTAAACACACATTTTTAGGGCTTAGACAAGCGATTGAAAGTCCCTTTTGGCTATATATTTCTTTTTCTAGCTAGACAACGTTTGCTGACTTCAGTCTCTAGGATAGATATATGAATTAAAACAGTTCTAAACAAGTTAAAATACAACAAGCTTCACTTCAGCAGCACAAGGGACAAAAGCCCCGTGTGCTCCAGGGCTCAGGTTTTGTGCGATTTCAGTTCCACAAACATGCAGATGGGGGAAGAAAACCAACTCTTTATTAAGTTAAGGGGAGGGATCACTGAGAGAAGGGAAGAGCAGGGGAAGGGAACATGCAGGGTGAGAAGGCTCGAGGGATGGAGCGATGGAGGGATGGAGGGAGCGGTCTGGTGGCAGGGAGGGGTTCACAATTAAGAAGAGGCCAGGAGCCACAAGGCTTTCCTGGCAGGGTCAGTTGGGTTCAGCATCAGGGTCTGGAGCTCCCGATGGTCTCCTCGGGTCTCCTGTCGTGTGGTATCTGGTTCTGTCTTAGCAATTCTGCTTGTCTCAATCCAGAAGATGAACTTAATAGTGGTGCAGCTCTTTGATCAGGGGGTCTTGCATCATCACTCGCGTGGGAAGGGCAGTCGTATTTTCTGATTGCTCGAAGGGCTGGAGCAGAGAGGAAGAGAGGCAAGGTCACAGGTGGGATTGGTGGCGACCCTTGGAGCCCCTCCTGGCAGGGCCATCCCAGCCAGCTCTTGCCACGGGCAGGAGGGAGCAGGGCTCAGCGGGATCAGCCAGCAGGTGCTGTCCTACAAAACCCTGAACTGTCCCCCTGCTGTGCCCACGCCGCCCCTCGGCCGTGCAGGGAGCAGAGCCCTCCGCAGGCGGGGCAGGATGGCAGCTGACACCCCCCTGCCCTCACTCACCCTGGCAGATGAGCTGCAGCTCCTCCACGTGCCCCCTCGTCTGCCCCATGGCGATGCCTGCGAACACAGAGGCTGTGAGGGCACAGCCCTGCCGGGCTGGCAGAGGGTGGCAGCAGCGGCGAGGGCACTCGGGGCTGCACAGCCCCTGGGCCGCATCCTGCTGGCGCTGCAGCAGCAGCCGGGGCTGGGGCCGAGCTGCAGCGGGGCGGGCAGGGACCCCGGCATGTGGCTCACCTGTGACCCTGAGGGCTGCCTCTCGCAGGGGCTCCTGAGGGTTCTCCAGGTATGGCAGGGCCTGGCGCAGGGACTCGGCCGCTCGGCTCCTGTCCTTTCCCAGCTGGACACACACAGAGGGCAGGGTGGGCTCGGGCTGTGCCCTTCGGCTGGGCAGGGGCATAGTGCCAGCCCCACACATTGCCCATGGGGGCTGGGGGCTTGTCCAGCCTGGGGCTGGCCCTTTGGGGCCGTCCCTACCAGGCGCTCGCTGAAGGTCAGTGGCTCCTCCGTCTTCAGGGCCTTCAGCAGATCTGTCCTCCTCAGGAACTTGGCCGCACAAAGCAGCGTGTCCCGAGAGGCCTGCAGAGCGATAGAGACCAGGACATGGCACCAGAGCCCAGGGCACAGGATCTGCATCCCTGGATTAGGGCACAGGATCTGCATCCCTGGAGCAAGGGCAGGGGCAATGTGGAGCCCGAGTGGCACCAGGGCAGGAGGAAGCCCAGCCCCTGCCACAGGGACACCAGAACCCATTGTCCTCACCTCTGCCACACGCTGGTTCTCGTCATGCCAATGGAAGAAAAGGGGGAGCAGGCTGTGGGTCACGTGTTTCTGCAGGGGCTTTTTCCCTTCCTCAACTACCAACTCCATCACCTTTTGGAACAGGCGAATGGAGAGCAGCTGCACTTGGATGTTGTCCTGATGGAAAGGAAAAGACCTCAGCACTGGCTGCTCCAGGCCCACCTGAGCTCAGGCCTGAAAATCCAAAGGGCACAGTTCCATGGCAGCACCCGAGGTGGGGAGGGCACTAAGACTTACATTGTCAAAGAGCGGCTGGAGTGCCACAGCCAGCCGCAGGGCAGTTGGGATGGTGATTTTAATGTCCCTGTCCTGGACTTCATTGAGAAATACAGAGAGGGTCATGGCAACCAGCTCTCCGTCTGCATCCCCCAGGAGCTCCAGGAGGCTTTGTGTCAGGCTCCGCAAGCCTTCAGCCTGTGGGGAACACAATGCTGTGCTGTGAAGCCAGGAACTGTAGAATCATAGAATAGCCCAAGCTGGAAGGGACCCACAAGGGTCATCGAGTCCAACTCCTGGCCCTGCACAGGAGCAGCCCCAACAATCCCACCGTGTGCCTGATGGAATTATCTAAATGCCCCTTCAGCTCTGACAGGTGCCCAAAACTTCCCCCAGAACTCAACATGAGGCCTCCCCAGTGCAGACCACAATGTGACAATCACCTCCCTTGACCAGCTGGTGATGCTTTGCCTGATGCCACCCCAGAAATGGATGTCCCTCCTGGCTGCCAGGGCACTGCTGACTTCAATTCCCATTGACCAGGACCCCCAGCTCCCTTCCCGCGGGTGCTCTCCAGCCTCTCCTCCACTCTATACACACAGACGGGGTTGCCCCATGCCAGGTGCAGGATCCAGAACTTGCCCTTGTTCTATGTCTTATGCCTGGGGACTGTCCAGCACTCAGATTTGTCAAGGTCTCTCTGCAGGGTCTCTCTGCCCTCGAGGGAGTCAACAGCTCCTCCCAATTTAGTGTCATCAGCAAAATTACTTAGTATTCCTTTCAGTTCTGCCTCCAAGTTTTTTATGAACGGCTGTCCCAGATGTTGCCACGGGGCGCAGAGGCCCAAGGCCTGTCCCAAGGTACTTGGGCAGCTGGACATGGAGGCAGGAGAGCTGGAGGCAGCTGCCACAGCTCCTGAACCCCAGCCAAGGCCAAGCGGCTGCGTTGCCCGGCCCCAGGCTGGTGGCACGGCTGAGCCGGCTGCCCCCTCCTCACCATCACAGGATCCTTGCTGAGCCCCACGAGGCCCCTGAGTGCCAGGCGACGTCTGTGTGGACACTCGCCCTGCAGGTGCCTTGAGAGGATGTGCAGGATGCTGTCCCCACATTCCTTTATATCCAGGCAGTCCAGCACCTGGAAGGCAGAGAGCAGTGACTGGGTGCCCAGCTGCAGAAACCTGGCCTCACACGAGAGGGCACAGAGGGGTAGGCAGCTGGGCAAGGCAGCGCTCGCCATGGGGCTCACCTCTACCAGGAAGGCCAGGGCAGGGAGCTCCCAGTGGGGTTTGTCCCTGCTCAGCAGTCCAAGCAGGCAGAGCACAATCCTGGAGCACAAGGGGCTCGAGACACGGCGCATCTCCCTGGCACGGGGGAAGAGGCACCATGGACCATGAACCACGTAAGCAAAGCTCTGCCAGTACTGACTCACAGAGGTCTGCTCTTTCCCCACCACCGCGGGAGGGCAAGCAGGTGCTTTGGGAGGTGGCTCCTCCTGTGCATCCACCTCTCCCAGCCTTTTCCAGCCTGCTTGGCCGCCCCTTTGCCCCACGGCCACGGGCACTGTGTGGCGTGCCCTGTGCCCAGGGCAGAGGTGACAGGGGCAGTGGGGAGAAGGGGGTCTCACCTGGCCAGCAGACCCACCGCGTAGTGGTGGGTGTTTCTATTGAGCAGCGTGTCCCAGCCCTGCTTGCGCTCCACTGCCACCACCAAATTCTCCAGCTTCAGGTGGCAGAGCAGGGCTTTCATAGTCAGTACTGCAAACCTGTGTGCAGAGCAAAGCCCAATTCACACTGAGAGCCCTGGCCCGAGACCCGAGAGCATGGGGGGGACAGGAGGACTGGGACAGAGCACCTGTTGGGGTTCCTGGCCAGGCTGTGTTCCTCCCAGCATCTCCTCCAGCAGCTGTTCACCTCCTCTGGCATCTGCTCTGTGCTGGCGAGAACTTGAAAGAGCAGAGCCACGAAGAGACGGGGAGAATTCTCTATTACTGGCTCTGGACATGGGGTCATCTGGAGAATCTCCCAAACTGCCCTGGTTGCCTGCAAAGAATAAACCACCCAGAGACAGCACTCAGTGCCCACATGTCCATGTGGCAGGGCCCGAGTGTGGGAGGGAGATAACTGGGGACACAGAGGGGGAGCAGCCAGCCTGGAGCCCCCTAACCCAGATTTGCAGCCCAGTGCCTGAGGCAGGGAGATGCCATGGTGGGGGAGGATAGAGAGCCACAAGGGGTCAGCAAAGGCTCCAGAAACTCACAGCCAGAGCAAAGATGCCCTTGTTGTCTCCATCAGAGGTGGACATGCTGTGCTGTGGCCAGTCCTCCATCATGCACAGCAGCACTGGCAGCACCTTCTCCAATCTTTTTTCACACAAGGCAATGTTGCTCCACATGAGTGCAGCAGCTCTGTGGGACCAGAGCTCTGTGTCAGGGGGTCTCGAGCACAGCACTGTGGCCTGGACAGCTGTGGCGGCCCAGGTGACAGAGCCACAGTGCCTTGAGGGGCAGGGGGGGAGAATGGCAGCCGGATCAGGGGCTGACATGGCAGGCTGAGAAACACAGGGGCCAGAGGGTCCTGGAACTCTCCATGTGTCTGGCAGGATATGTGGGACAGACTGACACATGGTGATGGGCTCTAAAGGCTGATGAGCCCTGAAGGCATCTGGGCCCCATACCTGTCCCACGATGGGGCACAGCACAGGAGGGTCATTGCCACATCAGCAGGGTGTGCATCAGCCACCCTGAGAAACTCCAGGAGGAGTCTGGGCTCCACAAATGTGTTGGCAAAGAGTCCCTGGTGCAGTTTTCTGACAATGATTGACACCTGGAGGGGAAATGGGGGACAGTTGAGGAGCTGCCCGAGTGAGCAACTGTCCTGGCTTCCCCTAAGAAGTGTTTCCCTTCCCACCACAGTGTGCTGGCCTCAAAGGCTGAGGGGGCCCAGCAGACCCGGCTTGAGGGGCCACTCAATCCCTGGCCACGGTCTGCTTAGCTCAGCAGAGACAGCTCTCTGCCCAGCAAAGCCCAGACTGGGAGCATCGGCCAGGTGCTGAGCGGGCGTGGTGTCAGTGTCTGTGATGCCCTCAGTCCTTGCGGCCTCAGCCTCCACAGGGAGATCAGGCAGTGGGGTCAGTGTTTCTCACCTCATGGGTCAGCGCCGTGTCACCGCTGGCTGTGCCATCACTCCGTGGGGCAGCAGGGATTTCTGTGCCATGAGTCGTTGGGACATCACCATTTTCTGTGTCATCAGTCAACAGGGTGTCTCTGCTTTCTGTGCCATGAGTCAACAGGGTGTCTCCGCTTTCTGTGCCAGCAGTTGATAGGGTCTCACCCTTTTCTGTGCCATCAATCAATAGAGTGTCACCCTTTTCTATTCCATGAGTCGACAGGGGGTCTCTGTTTTCTGTGCCATTAGTCCATGGTGTGTCACGGTCTGGTGTTCCATCAGTCAGTGGTGTGTCATCGTTTGCTGTTCCATCAGTCAATGGGATGTCACCATTTGCTGTTCCATCATTCGGCGCGGTGCCAACATCAGAATTTGCCATCAGCTCGGTCGGCACGGTGTCATGCTGTGCCATGACCTCAGGTGGTGTGGGCCTGGTCTTTCTACGCCGAATTCCCAAGAATTTCAAAAAGCTCTGCAGGTGGAGGAAGGGCAGAGAGGAGATGGATGTGCCATGGAGTGCTCCGACAGCACTGCCAGGCTGGGCAGTGAGAGCAGGCCCAGCCCAGGGGGATGGCTGCAGGTACCTGTGCTGCTCTGCGCAGGCGGCCACGGGCACGGTCCTTCTCTTGTGTGCGGTCCTGGCCTGGATGTGGCAAAGAGCGAGCGTGGTCAGAGCTGATGGGCTGTGGGAGAGGCTGCAGAACAGAGCCCAGCCCTGCCCTCCACACGCAGTGCCAGCCCCGGGATGCCCACAGGACGGAGCACGGCCAGCATGGGATCAGCCCCAGGCTCCCTCCCTTTCTCTGGGCATGTCCACATGGCATGGGATGGGAAAGGATGAGGTCCAGCCAGCTGCAGCCACCAGCCCTGTGTCCCAGCTCCAGCACTCACCCTCCTGCAGAGCCTGATACTGCTCCATTTCTGGCTGTGGAGCTGGGGCAGCCCCAGGGACTTCCTTCGTCTTCCTCATCCTGGACAGGCTGAGGTGTCTCCCCACCACTCCACAGTCTGGTCTCAAGGGTCACTGCACCAGAAAAACCTCGGAAAGTCCCGGATTCCCAAGTCCCAATGTCTGGCCTTGAGGCCACCAGCAGGACAGAAGCCCTGGCACAGCTATAGGACAGCAAGTCCTGCAGTCTGGTCTCAAGGGCTCCTGCCACAAGAATGGGAGACCTCTCCTAAAGGCTCCCGGTCACCAAAACCTGCAGAATGGCCTAAAAAAGGCACGTCCTGAAAGGGGTAGGGGAAACCTCGGGAAGGCTACGGGCCACCACGTCCCACAGCCTTGCCTCGAGGGCACCTGCAAGAGAGAAAATCCTCAGAAAAGCTCCGGGTCAGCACGACACGAGTTGGCTGCACGGGGGCTCCACACAGCACCGCTCTGTGCCCTCCTGTCCCGTCGCATGCTCCGAGCACTGAGGTGTGGCCACGTCAACACCAGCACCTATGTCGCGATATGTCACAAAGGGCCCCAGGACACTCTGCCCCGTTCCATCCCATCAGCGATGCCCATCGTGTCACAGAGGGCTCTGTGACACACTGCCACGGGGCCCGGGGCCCCCCTGGCCAAGAATCTGGGATTTAATAATCCTAAATTCAGGGAACCAGGAATGCACATTGTTTTCCTCGGATCAATGCAAGGAGTTTAAAATCAAGTTGCAAACTTCCCAAGTTACTTGGCATGACCTCAGAATGTAAAATACATGCAAGTTTGCTTCTCATGCCAAACCAGCAACAAATTTGCATTAACAAGATCCACGGAGAGTCAATTGCAAAAAAAAATAAACAAACAGAGGCGGAAATAGTAAACATTTGTCCTTCTTTTCTTTTCAAGTGCTTTTCTGTAAATAACTAATAAAATAAGAATCTATGAAGGTGTAAAAGCTCTCAAGGAATGCAAGTTCACTCAGTGTTACAAAAGCACTGCAAAAAAAGGGGGCACAAACCCAGGCTGGGGACCCTCGGAGCCTCCCTGCTCCAAAGCCCCACCAGCAGGGATCCACGGGTCACGAAGGGGATGGAGGTGGCCATTCCGAGTCCCTCCTTGCTCCTGGGGCAGCATTTTGTCCCGATGGGGCTGGGGCAGCTCCTGGGGTGGGCTTGGAATCCCTGGGAAGGCGCTGTTTGGGTGCTGGGGATGGGTCTCCACGTCCCCTGCCTGTGGCTGTGCTCGGCTCCTCCTTGGCAATGGTGTGGGGGTGCTCAGTGAGGCTGAGGGGCAGTGGCAGCAAGCGCAGGCTGGTCTCGATGTGCCTGTAGAGGGCAGGAGCCTCGGGTGGGTGACAGGGGACAAAAGACCCAG